>JASANF010010150.1:0-15558 GCA_030248245.1 Trissonchulus sp. WLG1_4 | reverse complement strand
TTACAAAAAAGTTACAAAAAAGTTACAAAAATATTACAAAACGGGTTTTGTAATTTTTTTGTAACTTTTTTGTAATTTTTTTGTAACTTTTTTGTAATTTTTTTGTCATTTTTTTGTAATTTTTTTGTAATTTTTAAAAATTTTATTTTTTTGCTTCAAAGTTGGCAAAAACACATTTCAAGACATAAAAAAGGCATCCTGACCTTGAAATAGCTGTATTTTTAATTTTTTTCGATTTTTTGAAATATTTGCTTTTCAACGTTTTGTAATTTTTTTGTAACTTTTTTGTCATTTTTTTGTAATTTTTTTGTAACTTTTTTGTCATTTTTTTGTAATATTTTTGTAACTTTTTTGTAATTTTTTTGTAATTTTTAGAAATTTCATTTTTTTGCTTCAAATTTGGCAAAAATACATTTCAAGACATAAATAGCATCCTGACTTTTAAATAGCTGTATTATTAAATTTTTTCGATTTTACGAAAAATAAAGCAAGCTTTTCAACGGTATGTAATTTTTTTGTAACTTTTTTGTTTTTTGTAATTCATTGTTTTGCTTAAAATTTGGCAAAAACACATATAGACATAGAAATTGTGTCTTGACTCTGTAACTGCATTTTAACTTTTTACTATTTTTTGAAACACTTTTTTTTTTCAGTTACTATTCCTTGTATTATTTTTCGTCAAAGCCTATTCATCAAAGTGCATTGTGCTGCAATTTCATGTCTACACGTGTATATTATGCTACATTTACATGTGTAATGCACTGTCTGATGTAACGTTCCCATCCGTTGTTTTAAATTTTGTCGGAAAAAATGTCTGATACGTCTCCAGTTGACCGAAGACTTCCGCCGCCAGACCCCCGCAACTGTGTGCCTTGCCTTGATAGAAGTTGCAGATTTTAGAGGGTATCCCGGAGTCAAAAACAGTAAAGGTGTCTAGCCGCCCCCAGACTCCCGCAACTATGCATTTGTATTCTACTGTATTTGTAATGGTAGAGGCGGGGTCGCCCCCCCCCCCCGGAAAAAATTCCTGGATCCGCCTCTGATATATTTGAAAACATATGATAAAAATATGAAGAAATCTGCACATATTCTGAAAATGTGCATATTAAATATATATGTACATACATATTTAATATATAACGGGATCATGAATCTTGTTGAATCCAAAGGATGACATCCCTATCGTCTTCAACACCAGTACGATTTTGCATCATCTTTACCGTTGATGTAAGCTGCAAAAAAACTTCAATGATACCAAAATTAATGACAGAATCACAGAAAAATGACGAAAAAATACAGAACGCTGAAAAGAAAATGTTTCAAAAAATAGTAAAAAGTTAAAATGCAATTACAGAGTCAAGACACAATTTCTATGTCTATATGTGTTTTTGCCAAATTTTAAGCAAAACAATGAGATTACAAAAAACAAAAAAGTTACAAAAAAATTACAAAACGTTGAAAAGCATGCCATATTTTTCGAAAAATCGAAAAAAATTAAAAATACAGCTATTTCAAAGTCAGGATGCTTTTTATGTCTTGAAATGTATTTTTGCCAAATTTGAAGCAAAAAAATGAAATTTCTAAAAATTACAAAAAAATTACAAAAAAGTTACAAAAATATTACAAAAAAATGACAAAAAAGTTACAAAAAAATTACAAAAAAATGACAAAAAAGTTACAAAAAAATTACAAAACGTTGAAAAGCAAATATTTCAAAAAATCGAAAAAAATTAAAAATACAGCTATTTCAAGGTCAGGATGCCTTTTTTATGTCTTGAAATGTGTTTTTGCCAACTTTGAAGCAAAAAAATAAAATTTTTAAAAATTACAAAAAAATTACAAAAAAATGACAAAAAAATTACAAAAAAGTTACAAAAAAATTACAAAAAAGTTACAAAAAAATTACAAAACCCGTTTTGTAATATTTTTGTAACTTTTTTGTAACTTTTTTGTAATCAGATTTTTTCCTGTGCAGACCGCCGCAAAGTCAAGTGCTTGCTGCAGATTCACTATTGTAGTTTATCGATGGTTACAATTACAAACTCAAAAAAGGTCCGAGGGTTGCCGTCTCCGCCAGACCCCTTTTGAGCGGCGGTGGCTCACAGTTGCTCCGCACCCCTCCCCCGGTCTCAGCCCCCCCCTTTGCGAAATCCTGGATACGCCACTGTCGGGTTTGCCACCGAAACCGAGACCGAGACCGAGACCACCCAAACGAGACCTACGAGACCGAGACCTGCCCTTGGGGGACCTTTTTTCAAGTTTCAATTTTAATTTTTAATTTAATTTAATTTTAATTTTTTTGAGATACTTTGAAATGTAAAAAAATTCGTGATTAAGTTACACAAAGTGACCATTAGGTTGTTATGAGTGTATGACTTGCGACGTTGAGAGAAACGTAACATTTTAAGGGGGTAGTGTCGCGAAAGAAGTTTTGCTCATAGGTTGTGAAAATAGAACTTTTTGGCCCGTATTCACATACTAAGTGTAACGCTTAAAGTTAGTGTTTACACTAAGTGTTAGCGCTTATAAGCGCTAAGTGTTAATCACATACTTAGTGTTTATTTAAGCGCTTAGCAAACACTAACGCTTAACTTAGCGTATCAATTTTGTATTCACATACTTAAACTTTAGTGTTTGGCTTAGAATTAAGCGCTTAAGTTTAGGGACCTCGGGAGCTCCCTAAGCGCTAAGCGCTTAGTTAGGGGATGGTGTGGGGAAGGGATAGGGAGAGTGGGGGAGGTTTTTGGCCGCCATGGGAAGAAAGGGCATGCAATTTAGGATATATTAGTGACATTTTCCGACCAATTCGATCCATTTTGCTCGTTTAATCGCCAAAAATCAAAAATGCACTTTGTTGTCCAAATTCGTTTTTTTACATTTTTGAGTAGAGCATCTTAATCGAAGTAATTTTTCTTCAAGAACTTCCATTTGAAAATTTATATTTTTCACGATATGCCCCCTGAAACATGTAGAGCTGATTTTGCATTTCTCAGGGATCCACCTGCTGAAAACATTTTTTACAAATTTATAGTTCGAGAAAAATATATATTATTAATAAGAAATAGTAATTTAAACAAATCTATAATCGGATTTATAAATACCAAATGGAAATGCCGATAAATAACGAATTCCGGATCCACACCAAGCAGGGAGCGCACTCCAAGCCAAAGCCAAAACTAAGCACAAAAGTTGCTAAACGCTAAGTTTAGTGTAACACTAATTTTTAAGCGTTTATTTTGTGAATAACAGTTTAGTACAAATTAAGCGCTAACACTTAGCAAACGCTTAGCGTTAGTATGTGAATAACTCTTAGTATGTGAATTCAGGCCTTTGTTTTGAAATAGTACGTTCAATGAGAAGCTAGTCCAACGCTGTCTGGTGTCAAACAATTACTGCCACTCACCATACTACCAAACCAATATTGACAAATAGTTTGGACCAATCGCCATTAGTAATTTGTGAAAAAGGGAATTTTTTGTCTACTTAAGTATTTATACAAAGTTAAGATAGGGATAGAGGGGGAAGGGGAGGGCGAAGAGAATAGTTTTGCATATAACTGGTCAACTATTAACTGAATATTATTAATGAAGAGGGAGATTTTGTTTACTAGTGTTAGTATATATAGAGATAGTTTAAGGGGAAAGGGGAAAAAACACATGATGAAATAAATATAGTATAACAAAACAATGAAATTAGTGCACTTAAATTAAATTTAGTAAGTGATTGCGACTTAAGCCAGACATCACACAATGGCCCGTATTCACATACTAAGTGTAACGCTTAAACTTAGTGTTTACACTTAGTGTTATCGCTTATAAGCGCTAAGTGTTATTCACAAACTTGACCTTTTAACATGCTAAACATACTTAAGCGCTTAGCGCTTAGTAAACGCTTAGCGTTAGTTTGTGAATAACACTTAGTATGTGAATACGGGCCAATAGGTACACAAAATTGTACATAAAAGTTCGAAAAATCAAGCCAGATATCAGATTGGCCAGCTTGTGAAGTACACATACTGTGTGGACGCACAATTTTTTGAGACAAATAAGAAACAAGAAAATTGAAGGTTCGTTTTCCTTTTGATTTGAAAATAAGCGTCTAGATTTTTCACAATTTATCATTATTGCTGTTACTATTTTACAGTTTACGTACACCTTCCCAGTTCAAACTAGTATTACTCCACAGCCGCTACAGTAATTTGCACTAAATTTTGTGTGCATAAACTACAACATATGTGCTATCAGTCTGTGTGAAAAACTAAACAGAATTATTAATAAATATGACGAAAATATGGAATGTGAATAGGTTTTCAAAACGTCATTTTTCCGACTTTGCGACATCATTGCAAACTAAATGCTTCACCAATTTTGCTGAAACTTGGCAAAAATATTTGCCTTTAGATAGATTTTTAAAATATAGAAAGAACAATTTCAAACAATTCACTGAACAAGCTTTACAGTCGCGCAAAATCGACTGCTTTCGCGACACTACCCCCTTAAACGACCGGATGATTGACAGCCGGACCCGGAGCTTAGGATTATTTTCCTATTATTTATTCTGTCTACTTTTTGTATTTTTTAATAAGTTTCGCACACTTCCTCGCATACCATAGGGTGTTTTATAGTGCATTGCACACTTTGGCATTTTGGCAGTCTGACCAGAAAAGTTTCTCCCGCTGACACAGTTATGTGGGGGACAGGTTTGATGCCCCAACCACGCCATAACCCAAAAAGCTTTTGATTGTGCCTAGGTTTTTTTCATATACTTAGCGTTTTGACATGCGTTGAGAGGTTGGGGCTCAAGAAATTTAAACTGCCATCCAACCCAATACGAGCTTCGTAAAGTTGCACAAGCCAGCAAATTTTTAATTACAAATCAGCTACGAAGTTAGCACTATTTGGTAAATGATATAGTATTTTTACTGTTTAACATATGCTTGAGATGTTCGGGTTCCACATAAAATGCAACATCGCTAAGTCAGACAAACCTTTTAGCTCAAACTTTAACTAATAGCTTGATGTACAAAGTTTAAACTTGAAGTCAGTTCGCCGAATGCCGGTGAACTGACATTTCTACAGCAGACAGCTGTGACCATTTCATGCTTGGAATAATTCTATTTGAAAACTTTATATATTGTGAAAAAAAACTTCGTGATTTTAAAAAATTTTGAAAACTTTAAGTCTCATCTGAAATACCGAGACCACCTTATGGCAGGTCTCGGTTTTCCTACCGAGAACGAGACCGAGACCAGCCTAGTCTCGGGTTTTTTACGAGACCGAGACCGAGACTGCCAACCCTGCCAAGTAGGGAAGTTCTTGACCATCACTTTATTTTTCATAGATTTTTGTCTCAGCTTATGTATCCAGTTTGTCAGTATATCAGGGGCCGTATTCTCAAAATTACCTGCAGGTAAAGTTAGGCTAACTTCACCCACAGGTAAGGTGAAGGTAAACTCGTATTCTCAGACAACTACTAAAGCCAACGTGATAGCAATGGTTAACTTTAATATTCGGGCCAGTAAAGTACTTTATCTTGTTCTACAGCTAAAGTTAATGTATTGTGCAAATTTTGAACCTCAACCGTTGATGTTAACCTTGTTTGCAATTTTAACTTTACCTTTACCCACAGAATTAACTTTACCTTCACCTTACCTGTGGGTAAAGTTAGCCTAACTTTACCTGCAGGTAATCTTGAGAATACGGCCCCAGGCTAAGGGCGTAGCCACGTGAGAAATCCCCCTGTTGGATCGGCGAAACAAAAAATTTTCAGAGTGCTCGAAGTTGCGCATAAAAATGCTGATTATTAAGCAAAAATAGCTTTTTCCTGCATGTTTCAAAGGTCTGTTTTCTTAAAACTTCGGCATGTTTTGTTGGTGGCTGCCGCCCCTTTGCAAACTTGCTATATTTTCAAAAAAAGTTGTCCTAGGTGCGATTTCTTTTTTCTCAAAATTCTGGTTACGTACGACCTGGATACAGGACGTATCAAGGGCGTACCGCCCCCCCCCCTTTTGGTCAACTCATAAGAAAATATCTTCGATTTTGGCTCGCCGGAAATTTCGATACGTCTCCAATTGACCAAATTTGGTCCAAAAATCAAAATTTTCTCTAATCTTTTTCTGGGGGCTGCCGCTCCCAAACCCGTGCAACTCTGTGGCTTCCTATTCCTTATTGTTATCTTTCGTCGAAGCCTATGCATGTATACACGAGTACATTATGCTGCATAATGCATTTGCATGTCTACACAGTACACGAGTATATTATGCTGCATTTACTTGTGTAATACTTTGTAATACACTGATGGACGTTACCATCTTTTGTTTTAATTTTTATGTCGGAAAAAATTTCTGATACGTCTCTAGTTGACTACATTCGGTCTAACTATTTAAAAAATCGTCAATTTTTTCTAGGGGCTGCCGCCCCCAGACCCCTGCAGCGTTGTGGTTTCATAATCTTGCGTTTGTAAAGCATTTTATAAGTGTTAAAATTGCCAAAAAGGGCAATTTGATCCAATGCCAAAAATCGACAAGTCATTCATTCCCCTCCGAAATTTTTTTCTGGGTACGCCGCTGAGCACTCGCCCCACGGAATTCCTCAGTTCTACATTGTGTTGTCTTTACTAAATACTTCGACTTGTAACGGTTCCATACCTGTCATATTAGCAATGTAACAGTGCAAAAAAACGTTTAAAATTTTTTGAGCATTCTAACTTAAAAATGAGCATCGAAATTTAAAAATGAGCACAAATTGAGCATTGGCCGTTTTGAAAAAAAAACCCTGCACTAAGCCTAAGCACGAGGCGTAATCTTATGGGAAAACCTGCTAATAAGCATCAAAAATAAATTTGCCGAACTAGTTGCTCTTTCAGTGATAGTAGCAGGTCTTCATTTGATTCAGTATTTTTGCCTAAATTCAATTTTGCGCAAAAAATTTCATGTAGTTTTATTTTTGGACAAAGTTTGATTTCCAGCTAAAGCTTACATCCTACAAACATCTAACCTAGCCTATTCGAAAGAGCGTTCAATTTTGGGGGTTGGTTGGATGGACTGGACCCCCCCTAGGTTTGTGGATATAGAGGGACTCCGGAGCAATAGTTTGCCGTTTTTCTGCCTTATTCGATCCCTAAGGGTTTTAAGGGGGTAGTGTCGCGAAAGCAGTCGATTTTGCGCGACTGTAAAACTTGTTCAGTAAAATGTTAGAAATTGTTCTTTCTATATTTTAAAAATCTATCTAAAGGCAAATATTTTTGCCAAGTTTCAGCAAAATTGGTGAAGCATTTAGTTTGCAATGATGTCGCAAAGTCGGAAAAATGACGTTTTGAAAACCTATTCACATTCCATATTTTCGTCATATTTATTAATAATTCTGTTTAGTGTTTAATTCTAGAGATCAGATTGGGGGCATGGCTGACAATAGGGGTTTCATGGTTTTATTAAAAGATGAGGTAGGAAGCGAATTAGAATCGAAAATAACTCCCCCCCCCCCCGCTTTAGTCTGACCACCGAGTTTGTAGTTGAACGAATTAATTGACTTTTTTGGTATAAATGAGCTGAATATGTACGAGACAAAGCTGAATTAAATATATTATTATACGTTATGTACTTTATGATGATCAAACTTCAGACTGATATGACAATTTTATTTTGATAATTTTCGAAGATTAGCCCCAATATGTCGAAAAATGATGATTTTCGACTAAATTTGAATTTTTTCAAAAAGCCTTAAATCAACATTTTTTCGCTGTGGAAAGTGCTAAAAATGAACTCAGCGCGCGCAAAAACCTATAAAAATGTTTTTGTTGTTGTTTTTGCGTTGAAAAAAATGTGAGTTTGAATTCCCCCCCCCCCCCCGGCCGAATCTGCACCGCCTGTTTCAGGAGCGCCATCTTAAGTTAATAAACCACCGCTATGGCCGAGGCTGAAAGCATTCGTGAAAACCTGAATAGACTGATGGATATGCGTTCATCGATGGAAGCTGAAATGGATCAATTGAATCAGTATTTAATTTCCGTAAGACGATGTTAGACGTTAGACGTTATTTTATTGCACTAAACAAAAAAAATGCTAACGAGCACAAAAAAGGAAATTAAATAGGAAATAAAGCATGTATCTTTTCTTACGATAAATTTAATGGAAATATGGGAACCACACCTAGATTAAGGGAGTCTTCATTTCGAACTTTTGATGCCGTTACATGTATATCTGATGGGACCGGCTGACGCGAATTAGAAAATTTGTATCATTCGTATGATTTATTGACGATTATGAACTATTTTTAGACTGTTGTCGTTTCAGCCGCGAGATGCCGCTGACCAGCGGTAGCAGCCCATCAACAATGTAATATTTTTCAGAATAAGAACGTTGGTATGACAGAACCGTTAGTGGATGCGGATGGTTTTCCTAGAGCTGATATTGACGTTTTTGGAGTTCGATCTGCTAGACAAAAAATCATTTGTAAGTATCATGACATATTTTATAGTTGGCCAGTCAGTAGCGGATCCAAGGGGGTCCCGCGGGCATACATGGGAAAGACCCGGGATTTTCCCGGGTGGACCGCGCGACCGCGCAGCGGTCGGAGTTGGACCGCGCAGCCCGAGCGGAGCGAGGGCTGCTCTGCGTAACTATAAGGACCGCGCGCATAACTGACGTGAAAGTTGACTGCGCAGTCTACCTGTAGATTGATTGCGCAGTCCAAATAGTCTGCTCAGTCTAATTATTAATTGACTGCGAAATCCTAATGACTGCGCAGTCTAACTCTAGATTGATTGCGCAGTCACACTAGAGTTAAACTGCGCAGTCAGTAAGATTGCGCAGCTAATTAATAGTTGGACTGCGCAGTCCAAATAGTCTGAAAGGGCGCAGTCAAACTAGAGTTGCACTGCGCACTGCGCCGTCAGTAGGATTGCGCAGGCAATAAGAGTTGGACCGCGCAGTCCAAAACTACAAATAGTTCGCGCAGTCCAACTCTTAAGTGACTGCGCATTCCTAATGAGTGCGCAGTCTAACTCTAGATAATTGATTGCGCGGTCCTGTCCTCCCTTTGGTTTTTATTGCTCGGCCGAAAACAATTTCCGATACGCCTCCAGTTGACCAAATTTAGCTTAAAAATCAAAAAATTCTCAATTTTTTCTGGGAACTGCCGCCCACAGACCCCTGCAACTTTATGGCTTACTATTCCTTGTTATCATCTTTCGTCAAAGCCTATGGTATGTATGCACAAATACATCATGCTGTGTTCATGTGTAATGCACTCTCTGATGTGACGTTGCCATTTATCGTTATAATTTTCTGGTCGGAAAAAATTTCTGATACGTTTCTAGTTGACCAAATTCGGCCTAAAAATTGAAAAAATCTCCAATCTTTTTCTGGGGGCTGCCGCCCCCAGACCCCTGCAGCCGGTGACTCAGTGGTCTTGAGTTTGCAACGCAAATTTGTGTTAATATTACTAAAAAGTGCATTTTAACCCATCACAAAAACTCAGAAAGTCAATCTCCCTGAAACTTTTTTCTGTGTGGGCCACTGACAGTGAATTTGTTTAGATTAAATGACTACAAACAACATTTCACAACGGACCCCTTCGCCTTGGGTGAAGGGACCGCGCAAAAAATTTTTAGTTTTCCCGGGTTCATTTTAACTACCTTGCCCATGTATGCCCGCGGGCCCCCCATTTGCCAAAGAGGGCCTATAGAAAAAATTTCCAATACGTCTCCAATTGATCAAATTTGGCCTAAAAATCAAAATTTCCCCCAATTTTTTTCGGGGGGCTGCCGTCCCCAGACCCCTGCAACCCTGTGGCTAAATATTTCTTTCTTTTGTGTACCATTAAAGCGTGTTTATGTGTATATGGGTATATGGGTGCATTGTACACTATTTATTTACTTAATACACTGTTTAATGTACCCTTTTAGATGTTTTATCGTAGCAAAAGTGACATTTTTAATGATTTTGCAAAAATGATTTTTAGGGATGTCGCGGATGTGACTTTTTTGACATCCGCGGATGCGGATGCGGATGCGGATGTTGACTTCTGACATCCGCGCGGATGCGGATGCGGATCTTTTTAGAATACGTTCTAAACAAGTTATGAGCGGAATTTTTGAAAAATTTTTCACCAAAAAATACATAATATACCAAAAATGGCAAGTATGAATGCAACAATGCAAGTACTAAGGAATGATACTTAGATAAAACAGTTTGTATCGAAGTTGTGCATTCATTATACATATCTTCTAAGCCATGCGCAGCCATCACAAGTTTGGTTAAAACGCTATTGGTTAACTTTATGCCAACTCAAAGGCTATCAGCGTGACCCTCTGGCAACGTGATGCTTTTGGTTTTGGTTGGAGTATAATCACTATACGTATTCTGTCTATTCTTTTTAATCTACGAAAGCATGCAAGTTAAAAACTGATATTGTTGTGACAATTTACAAGTTTGTAGACTAGCCTCTCTCAAACATGCAAATGCAAAACTTAGTTCGAATATGCCCGCAATATCAAATATTCGTGAAGCCTACTTTAGAAAAGAGCGATTTGCAACCAACAATGAGGTGAAAAAGCCTAGAATAAAGTTTCATCCACCGTTGTAAGAGCAAAAATATTCGTATATAAATGCACAAAGATCAAAATTGTCGTCTGATTTTCTACATTTTTAGTAAATTTTGCCGAATCTGCAACATCCGCACATCCGCATTAAATTTTTGCGGATGCGGATGCGGATGTCAAAAAGTTGCGGATCATCCGCGGATGCGGATGCGGATGCGGATATCCGCGACATCCCTAATGATTTTACAACAAGTGTTGCTTAGAAATGCTTTTTTTAATGGACGCGACGCTCCCATTCCCCTGCAAGTAATCACTCTGATTAAAACAAAAGCGATGCTTAGAATTGCTTTTTCAATGGAAATTTTATTTCAAAACTCCAAAAAAGCTCCAGTTTCTGGGGGCTGCTGCCCCCAGACCCCTTTACAATAAGTGTTGCTTAGAATTGCTTTTTCAATGCAATTTTTATTTTAAATTTCCAAAAAAGCTCCAGCTTCTGCAATAACAACAATCGACACTACTAAAGAGACGCCTCGGAAAAATTTTGTCTCTTCTCGCTACCCCCCCCCCCCCTCGGTCGACACCCAAGGTAGGGCCCTGGCATATTTTTAGTGGGGGGCGCCCCCCCCATTTGGTCCGGAGCCCCCCCCCATTTTGGTCGCCCCCACCCCCCCATTTTGAGCCCCCCCATAGCCCGAAATTTTTTCACGGAAGGACGTTTTAGTGACTTTTTAGCTGTAGCGATGTCGTGTTCGTCGGGTTTTTGGGTCCTGTTTTGCTATATTTAGTATTAGCGTAGCTATAATAACGTATGAAAACGTAATATTTAACGTATAATAACCATTTTTTCGTGTAAAAATAGTGCTTTATCGTGAATTTGGTGCGCCCCCCCCCATTTTGGTCGACGCCCCCCCATCCATGGGGGGCGGCTGCCCCCCCCATCGCGCCCCCCCCCCCCCATAAAATTTTGCCTAACAATATGCCAGGGGCCCCTCTTTGGAAATTCCTGGATCCGCGCCTGGTCAGTGGCCACATATTATTCTACTGTTTAACTGCCAGGGTTGGGCACCGGAAAAAAACTCCCAAAAAAACGGTTTTTTTCCGTTTTTTTAGGGATGTCGCGGATGTCACTTTTTTGACATCCGCGGATGCGGATGCGGATGTCGACTCCTAACATCCGCGCGGATGCGGATGCGGATGCGGATCTTTTTGGAATGTGTTCTAGACAAGTTATGAGCCGAAATTTTACAATTTTTTTTGCCAAAAAATGCGTAAAATACTACAAATAGCATGTAGGTGTTAAAACGTCCCTTAGGGGTGGAATCAGTCGGAGCACTGGAAGCAGTGGAACAGCATTTTTCGCCTAATAATCCGGAGTCCCCCTATATCCTCCAAACCTAGGGGAGGTCAATTAAAATTAGCATATTTTGTTCAAAAACAACGCTAATTTTTTGACCAGAGAGGCATCAAAAGTAAAATTGTATCTCAAAACACCGAAAATTACAGAACTGCTGGACCGACAAGGGTCCAAAAGCTAGCAATTTTGAAAACTTTAAGAAGATTTTTGACATTTAGAGCCGCAATTTCACCAAAAAAGTAATTTTTGCTACGATAAAACAGCTAAAAAGGTACATTAAACAGTGTATTACGCAACTAAATAGTGTACAATGCACACATACATACGCACATGCTATATATATTGGAACACAAAAGCAAGAAACATTGAGCCACAAGGTTGCAGGGGTCTGGGGGGGGGGCAGCCCCCAGAAGAAAAATTGGGAAAATTTTTAATTTTTAGGCCAAATTTGATCTATTGGAGACGTATCGGAAATTTTTTCCGGAAGGACCATAAAAACCAAAGGGGGGGACCCTTGTGTAAAATTTCAGTCGGAAAAAATTTCGGGGGGGGGGGAATTCCCCCCATTCCCCTCCCCCCCTGGCTACGCCCCTGTGTGTGTGTGTATATATATATATATATATATATATATATATATACATATATATATATATATATATATATATATATATATCAGTCGATTTCTGAGAAAATCGAACGACGTCGCGATGGGTCAAAAAATAGAATTCGCTGAAACTTTGTCTCTTTGTTAGTATTGGTGAGCCTACGTACGTGGCAAAATATTATGAAATTCGGGCCATTAAATTTTTAGTTATGGCGTTTCAAAGTTTTTAGCATGTCAATGTTTTCGGCTGCTTGAGACGAAGCTATATCTTTTCTTTTAACTGCTCACTTACTTGGAGTAACAAATTGGTTTGCATATCAAAATGACGTCAGTATATTGCGCAAGAAATTATGAACTTTTTATGACTGTAGGTTTGGTTTCGGCTGTCATATAACTCTTGAAATCTCAACAGCAAGCTCGTTAGACAGGCGATTCAGGAGTAAAAAAGTACCATACAATTAGTAAAAGTTTCGGGGCGGTCACAAATTTTTTATCATATGTAGGTCAATAATATTGCCAGTATTCTGCCAAATTTCGTGGAAAAAGAAGGGCACCTCTGGCAGTTACACAAGTTTGACTACAAAGCTTTTTTGTACAAAGTTCATCTTTTTGGAAATATGTTTTTATTTTTGATGTGTATACTAAGACTTACTTTTCTGGCACAACTTAAACGCTTTAAAACAAACATTAGTTATACTATCAATAAGATTTACGTGTCTATTAGGTATATTTTTGTTCTTGGTTACGTAGGTCAGTTCGTTATGCGTTGAAATATCATAAATTTTGATCAGGTTCAACAAGACCATCGTGAGTAAAATAGTCACACCTAATTTACAAACACCGTTTTCAACATACATATTTAACGTATTCTTAGCTGAAATATGGCACAATTATCATCAAATATGAACATTTCCTTTATTTGTTACAATAGTTCTAGTAAAGAAGCTTTTTCTCATCCACAAATTTAGGTTTTAACTTGATGATGGTTATGTTTATGTTCTTTGATTGCAATTGCAATTTCTAATAATGTTATTTAGTTTCGTATACGTATATATAAATATATGTAAATGGCGAAAAAATATTTA
The DNA here is from genome assembly GCA_030248245.1 of Trissonchulus sp. WLG1_4. Taxonomy (NCBI): domain Eukaryota; kingdom Metazoa; phylum Nematoda; class Enoplea; order Enoplida; family Ironidae; genus Trissonchulus; species Trissonchulus sp. WLG1_4. The sequence continues at coordinate 1,976 of JASANF010010150.1, read as the reverse complement.
TATATGCCTTGTGCATATATATCTTTTTATCATTTTCTTGCTCCTTAATAGTCAGGTAAGTGCGAAATGAAACCTGCAACAGTCTTTGCAGCATCACTTTTTTCGTTGTTTATAGTGTTGTGGCTTATTGCTTGTTGGTTATAAAATAAAAATTGTGAATGAAATTGTTACACCTTAAGTTTTCATAGTTCAACTTCACAGTTTCACATTTTACTGCAGAGCCACATCAGCAAAGCACTAATACTACGTGATTTATTTAGCAGAGCTTGAGAGGCCAATTTGTCACTCTACTAGGGATGGAAGTCTCGGTCTCGGTCTCGGTCTCGGTCTCGGTCAAAACCCGAGACTAGCCCAGTCTCGGTCTCGGTCTCGGTCTCGGTAGTCGAAAAGTCTCGGTTTGTACCCGGTCTCGGTTTTTCAAATCTGTGAAAAATTTTCCTGTGGTCCCCCCTTTGGTTTATATTTTTGGCAGGAAATTTTTTTCGGAAGTTTTTATTTCACCAAAATTTCACACCAAAAAGTGAGATTCTGTCAATTGTTTTCCGAAAACAACTTTACCGTGGTTGTTTGGTTTATCAGTAAGCACAGTACACACACAAAATGTATGTTTGTTTGTGATTAGGTTTCTTATTTCATATTATCTTTCAACGCTGTCTGTGCGATTATTATTATATTTTATTCTTTAGTATTAGTGTTTGGCTGCTCAACTTTTTTATGCCAATTGGTGTCTTCACATACTTAACTGTAATTTCCAATTAGTATGAGTTTAGCAAAAAAAATCAAAAAAAACTGTGAAAGTCGAAAGTTCAACTAAACGCACTACTCAGAACTATGCGGTGACACGTCATGTAGTTGGGTAGATGAGAAGGGAAGACTACTCCCATCTAAAATTTAGTCCCAGTGGATTGAGGGGGCCCCACTCAAAGGGATGTCACGCCGGAGGCAAAGAATGAAAGAGCGTCGCGGCGCGCAGGTCTAATTTTTGAGCCAAAAACCTTTTCTTTCTTGGGTGTCAGGGTTTTTTTGGGCGAAATACGGGGTAAATGCTCAAGATTTTGAAATTTTGCTCACCAAAATTGAAATTTTGCTCAAATTCTGCTCACCGCTCTGAAGGGACCCTCCTTTGGGTTTTTATGGTCGGCTGAAAAAAATTTCCGATAGGTCTCCCTCTAATTCACAAACTTTGGCCTAAAAATCAAAATTTTCTCCAATTTTTTTTCTGGGGGCTGTAGCCCCCTGACCCCTGCAACTCTGTGGCTTAGTATTCCTCGCTTCTATCTTTCACGAAAACATATGCTGTATGCATGCAAGGGCGTAGCCAGGGGGAAGGGTCGCGGGGGTCGCGACCCCCCCTTTGGTCGAACCTGAAGAAATTGTCAACAAGGGTCCGTCCCCACACTAGTTTTTATCGCTTGGCCGAAAAATTTTTTTATACGTCTCCAATAAACCAAATTTCGCTTAAAAATAAAAAATTCTCGAGATTTTTTCCTGTCTGCCGCCCCCACACCCCTGCAACTCTGTGGCTTACTCTTCCTTGTTATCAACTTTCATCAAAGCCTGTACATGGTGTAATTTTGTACAACTTTTCTCGGTGAATTTTAGCACAAGGCCACAAGGGTGCTAGCTCCCGTGGTCTTTTGTTGCCCCTCCCACAAATTTGCTCACCGATCTGAAATTTTGCTCACTGAAATTGAAATTTTGCTCAATTTTGCTCACGATTTTTTTTGAAAAAAAACCCTGTTGGGTGTATATATAAATTTTAGCAGAACATTGGTAATTCCAATACAATCTGAGCGATTTTGAACTAAATTCGGCCAAACAGTGTCAAAAATTGCTCTTTTCAGGCGAGAAGGACAAATTGCGTCTGCATTGGACAAAGGTCAAAATTTCACAAAGACACGGTCCCACACACATACAAAAGGAGGAAAAAACCACGAATGTAACCAAAATTGCCGTGATGCAGCTGTTAGTTATAT
>JASANF010010149.1:0-10094 GCA_030248245.1 Trissonchulus sp. WLG1_4 | reverse complement strand
AGCGCCTAATTAGCGCAAATAGCACCCTCAGGTGCTATAAGCGCTATTTTTTAAGCCTATGAAAAAAATAGCGATTATAGCACTTTGATGCGCTATCGTTTTGCTATATGCGCTATTTTTTAATATCCTCTATCAAAACACAAACTAAAAGTTTAAAAGAATTTTAAACTTCTTAATTTTAATTGAGACATCTTATACGTACTAAAAAGTGCAAAAGTTTTTAATGAAATAGCCGATAGCACAAAATAGCGCCTAAATAGCGCAAATAGCACCCTCAGGTGCTATAAGCGCTATTTTTTAAGCCTATGAAAAAAATAAGAGGGGGCGAAGGGGGGGAGGGGGGGGAGGGGGGGGTACCTGTCGTAGCGTGTATAGCGCAAATAGCGGGGGGGGGGTGGGGGGGGGCGTTTTTGAGTTGGAAACTATAGTAGCGCATATAGCGCAAATAGCGCCTAGGGGTGGGGGGTGGCGTTTTTGAGCTGGAAACTATAATAGCGCAAATAGCGCAAATAGCGCCTAGGGGTGGGGGGGGGGTAAAATCTCGTGCTCGTGCACGCTTACACGCGACATCTACCGAGTTTTCTCATAAATTTAGGAGAACATGAGGGCACCCATAACTCACCTTTGAGCTAAATAATTGGTACAAACCTAAAAAAAGTATGAAAACTGGTTCGCTGGGTAGAGCATAAAGTGGCATAGTTAAAGTAATGTATGTTTTAAAACTTCATTGAACTTTTCTGAAAAAATTGATTTTAAGATTTTACTATAAAACGACAGCAGCAGCTATGGTGGTAAGTGTTATGCGCTTGAATAATTAAATCAACTAACAAACTTATTCATTATCTTTTAAATTGAGATTTTAAACGAGCGCACCCTCAGTACGTAAATCAAAGCTGCGATCGTGCTGCTAGGCATCTAATTGTGTGAGCGAGTGTTCGTGCACATTTTATGCGGTTTTCAGCGAGAGCATATAATTTTATGTGAGAACTTTATGGGAGAACTTATGGGAAGGTTATGTGAAGACTTCTGAAACACTATGTACCACTCGTAACCTTCTCATAAGTTCTCCCATAAATTCAATTTATGTAAGACTTTATGTAAAGACTTATGTAAAGCTTCTGAAACTACCCCCAGGACTGTAATATCAAGAGTACATAATAGTGCCTCACTCGGTTAAGAAGAAAAGTGAGACACTCTCCTGCCTGCCTGTGTTCTAGGACAGGCAGATGCGCTGGTCATTTACAGGCCACATGTTGACATTCAGCGATTTTCTGCGTAACACACTTTAGTATATAATCTCTGATGAGTTGATAAGCATTAAGATAAGAATGAAAGATTAATAACTCATTATTTATTTCATAGTCTGCTTACAAAAACATCAAAAAGGTTTGCAACTACCGTTGGCAATATGTTGGTAAACTTTCAGAGAAATTGATGTAGAAATTGTTAACAAATTGAGAAAAGTTCGTATCTCAAACGTTTCTCCGTCAATTTCGCTGAAAGTTTGTCAAAATGTCCACAAACGTATTTGTGAACATTTTGTGTTGTTTTAGCACCTAAGTAATGTATTAAAAAGAAGTTATTAATGTTTTATCTCTATCTTAATGCTTGTCAATGCATCAGCGGTTATATACTAAAGTGTGTTACGCAGATCTACGCGCTGATTGGCCAGCCACATGTTGCACAGAATATCAACATGTAGCCTGAAGCATGTAGCGCATCTTCTTGTGCTATAACACAGGCAGAAAGCAGAGTGTCTCACTCTTCTTCTTAATAGAGTGAGACACTATTATGTACTCTTGGTAATATTCACCCAAAAATTCTTGTCAATCTGACGTATTGACGTAATTACGTATTTTCTCTGTTTTTCGCTACTTTTTTTATGTCTTGCACATAAATACTGTTATGTATTGGCACATGCGGAGTGACACAAATGTACATGGGGGGTCTGGGGGGGCAAGCTTTGAAATTTCGGGACCAGTCCCCCCTCTGAGTTGACCCACCGGGACAAGCCCCCCTCCTTGATGCTGAAAGAAAGGGGCTAGAACTCTGAAAAATTGCCCCAGATTGCCGTAAAATGCTTCAAAAACAAGCGAAAAGCGACAAAACTGCTAAAAATAGCCAAATTTTGCCGAAACTGTCCCCTTTTTAGGCAAAAATTCGAAATTTTTGCTTTTTTGTCCGCCCAAGCCCCTGAAACTTCGGGACAAGCCCCCACTAAAATTTCGAAAATTCTGTGACAAGCCTCCCCAGACCGAGACCCCGTGTACATGTATACGGAGTGGTAATATATGTTATAGTTCGAATATAGTACGGAAGGTTCTTTTTTGAAAAAATTTCATTATTTATTCAGCCCAGTATGCGTCTCGAATACCCACCGCGGCTCGTGACGTGAAATTTTTTTAGCAAAGAAACATTATCTACAAGAAGTGGCTGTCTCGTTAGCTTACAATTTGTCTTGTAACTATGAATGTTTAGCAATCCGTGCTTGCCACAGCCACAGTGCAATGTGACTTCTGGTTCTGAGCCTACGTATTTTGCATTATATAGTAAAGCCACATACTTGTAAAATTGTTCCTGTGATAAAGTCCATTTTACTTTTATCGCACGGTTTTTCTCGACTGAGAGAAAATGAACAATTTGAAATTATGTGAGCATTAGAAAATCGAAGTGAGGCCTGTGTAATTTCAGACTCTGAGTTTTGAGACAAAATGTATTATGTTTATTTAGCAATCCAGAACTCAATAATGTGTACGCAAGGTGGCTACATTGTGCGCGCGCGTGTGTGTGTGTGTGTGTTACTGTATCACTTTAATAACAATTGCATACAATTTAGTCTAGATAGACGGTGAGATATGCAAACGAGCCTTTGTGTGTGTACTTACGTACGCACGTTATCACCACAAACACACAATGAGCAGGGCTGGTGAACAGACGCAATTCTAGAACACACTTACGTTCACCTACACCCGCACAATCGCACTGATCAAAGCGCACACAAACGCACACACAACTCACTCTAACTTACACATGTCATTCCGAACACCTCATTCTAAAAAACCCTGCTGCGCTGTTGTGCAGCATGAAAAACATACCGCACATTTTACGGGCATGGAAGATCAGCATTTACTCAATCGATTAACCCAATCAATACGTCATTACGTAGCCTATCATTAGCACTATACGCTCATATAAAAATCTAAGCTGTAGACCCACGTTAAGAACCACTGGACCCCCATTAGTAAACCCTACACTATTTTTTGGTGTAAAAACATACCGCACAATTTACGGGCATGGACAATTATTTAGCGATTAATTGTCCGATCAACCCAATCAATACGTCATCTTGTAGCCTATCACCAGTACTACAAGATGCCATAAAAAGCTAAGCTCAAATCCTGCTCTATAAGCAGCTACACTAGGTTTTTTGTATACCCCTCAATTTTGTAAACTTTTCTTGGTTTTGTTTTTGTTTGGTTTTTTTTGTTTGTTTTTTTATTAGTTTTTTTCTTGGTTTTTGTTTTTGTTTGGGTTTTTTTTAGTGTTGGTTATTTATTTATTTTCTTTTTATTTTATTTTATTTATTTATTTTATTTTATTTTCATTTTTTCCTTCCACCGCTTTTTTTTTATTTTTCATGCATTCTACTGTTTTTCATGTATTTTACGTACGTACAAAATTTTTCAATACTTGGGAGGGACACCCCATCTATCGGCGGGGGTCGTCGGGGAAAGCGGTTACGACAAAAATGCCCTAATCCCTCACCTCAACGACCATTCGCATAAAGTGAGTCGGTTTGCGTTTGAACCCTAGCACCCCGACCACATCATGATGACGGTAAACTAACCGCCACCTATTTCCCCCCTCGCACTCCCGGGACAAGTGATGAAACAAATTTTTTTGGGAAATTAATGGAAAAACTTGGTCCCGGCGAAGAGCAAAAGTACTCTTCCGCGGACATTCTTGCGCGTCCCAGCAAAGTGGGACTCCATATGACCCAAGATGAAAAGAATTTGTGCGGAACTGTGGCTTGGCATTTTTGCAAACTGACGCAATTGTCAGTTGCGCGGGTTTTATACCCAAACGAAATCTGGGTTTCGCTTGGGTCCATACTGATTAAATCTACTATTAATTGCTAAATGAATGGTTTGGAGGCCATTCAGATAACATCTACACCTACTACTACTACTACTACTACCAATTTATAAATGAATTGGTTTTTTCCACTACAAAATCTACTACGTATAACATTTTACGACAACTAGTTACAAAAAACTTTATTGCACACACATATTACGTACAATCCATAGGTTCTTCCTCCTTCAAAAACCGTTCATAGAACGAGTCCAGTTTTTCTTTCAGCTTCTGCCATTCTTCCGCTAGCCACCACAATTTCTATAACGAGTCAAAGCATCGGTACGTCCATTGCCTGTCAGGTACCTGTGGAGCAGAGATGCACGGGGTCAATCGGCGAGGGGGGGTGCCCGACCGATGGCGGAAGGGGGGTGGTCCCTAGTTCTGGCCATTTTTTGGCGACATCTGAAAATTTTTCAGAATTTTTCAATTCTCAACTCATTTTTGGGGTACTTTTTTCGCCGCAGGCGAAAGTTTTTTGCAATTTTTCAACTTTTTACGCATTTTTGGGGCACTTTCTTGGCCATCAGATAGGGGTGGAGGGTTGAGGGGGGTGGCGGATGCCTGAGGGGGGGGGGTGCCGACCCCCCTCCGGGGGGGGGGGGGGGGGGTGGATACCCCCCCTACCCCCCCCCTATGTGCATCTATGCTGTGAAGCACGCTCAGGCAACAGAAGTGAAATTTATTGAAAATGAATGCTACTTTAACGCCGAACCTATTACCAGACTTTACAATGACTACAATGACTTTGTCTACATTTACCCTTATTTGGGTTGGATACTACTACTACAACTTGGTTCCATTTTACTCGGGCAAGCTATCTGGAGACACTTCCGAAGAAACCTAGGAACCTATTGTAATAGAAATTTGATGCTTAGATTTTGTATTTGTAGAGCTATTATATTGTTTGCAATTGTAACTAATATGGTGCTCATTGGTTATGCCCTAGAACCTATTGTAATAAGAAAACAGTATAATATGTCTGTATTTGCCACAAAAATAAATTGCACAAGAAATTACTACTCTATTGGTAATGTAAATAAGCGAACCATTCCCTGTTTGCTACCACTTAATCATTATTTTTGGAAATTTTATGCTCTCCTGTATATGTGGCTTGCTATGCTTGTTATTTGTCGTATAATATGTACTGCAATGCTTGTTAAATTTATAAAATTGGATAATGTTGGCCAAGCTAAATACTTCACGTATGAAATGCCTATTGTCAGTACTTGCTGAAAACTTTTGCATAAAAGTTGTGGTTACTAATGAAAAAAGATTATAAATGATGAGAAATTAGGAGGAGGAAATGAGGAAAAATACACAAACAACAATAAATAGAAAAAAAATTGAATGAAAACATATACACACACATAACAATGAAAGAAAACAGTGGCCAAAGACTAATAACTAGTCTTCAGCCACTACACGCCACCTAACATAATGAAACATTGTACACTAAACATTGGGGGGTTGTACTATAATTGAAATTTTACTTCTAACACAAAATTGAAAAGTTTACAAAATTGAGGGGTTTACAAAAAACGTAGTGTAGCTGCTCATAGAGCAGGATTTGAGCTTAGCTTTTTATGGCATCTTGTAGTACTGGTGATAGGCTACAAGATGAGGTATTGATTGGGTAGATCAGGCAAGTAATCGCTAAGTAATCGTCCATGCTCGTAAAATGTGCGGTATGTTTTTAGCCAAAAACTTGCACTAGGTTTCCTAGACTAGGTACATATGTTCATAAATTGGGGGATAGGACTAAATTTTTTATATGATCGTGTAGCCCTAATTATGAGCTACAAAATGACCTATTGATCGCCGTGATCAGTCAAGTAATCGCTGATTCCTTGTGGGGGGTGGGTTTTGTTTGTTGTGAGGGGGGGGGGGTTTTTTGGAATGGGGGGTTGGGAATGAATGTGTAGGTTGGGGTGGGTTGTGTGTGCGCTGTGTTTTTTGTTGTTTGTTTTGTTTTTGGTGTTGGTTGTTTGTGGGGTGTGTGTTTTGTTTTGGGGTGTGGTGGTTTGTTTTTTGGTTTTGGGGGTTGTTTTTGGTGTTTTGTTGTTTGTTTGTTGTTTGTGGGGAGAGAGTTTGAGTTGGTTGATTTGTTTTGTGTGTGGGTTTGTGGTGGGTGGTTGGTGTTTGTGGTTGGGTGGGTGTGTTTGTGTTTGATTGTGGTGGTGGGGTGGAGGTGAAGATGGTGTCTTGGGTTTTTGGGAGGGCTTGGATTGTCGTATTGTGTGTGTGTTTTTTGTCTGTTGTGTTGTTTGTGTGATTTTGTGTGGTTCATTTATTTGGTGTGTGTGTGTGTGGTGTGATGTTTTGTGGTATTCTTTGTTTGTGATTTGGTGGTGTGGGGCTTGTTTGGGTTGGTGTTGGTGTTTGATGGGTTGTTTTTTTTTGGGTTTGGGTTTTTGTGGGGGGTGTGGGGGTTTTTGTTTGGGGCGTTTTTTTTTGGGTTGTTTTTTGTGGGGTGGAGGGGGGTGGTGGGGTTGTTTGTTTGTGTGGTGGGGTGCTGGGTTGGTCTTTTGTGTGGTGTTGGGTGAGGGTTGGGTTTTTGTGGTGTTTGGGGATGTGGGGTGTTCGTTTGTTTTGTCGTCGTTTGGTGTGTGTGCGGTGGGGTGTTTTTTTGTTTTGTTGGGTTTTTGAGAGGGGTTTGTGTGCTGTTTGGGGTTTGGTTTTTTTGGTTTGTGTTGGTGATGGTGTGTGTTGGGTTGTGGGTTTGTTTTGTTGGTTTGTGCGGTTGTTTTTCGTAGTGTAGGGTTTCTTGGGGGTGTGGTTCTTCGTGGGTCTCGCTTGATTTTTATTGGCGTTGTGCTTGTGGCTGTTGCGTTTGTTGGGTTTCGTTGGTGTGTCTTCCTGCCCGTTGTGCGGTTGTTTTTCTGCTGCCCGCGCGCGGGTTTTTAGATGAGGTGTTCGGAATGCTGTGTAGTAGAGTGAGTTGTGTGTGCTTTGTGTGCGCTTTGATCAGTGCGATTGTGCGGGTGTAGGTGAACGTAAGTGTGTTCTAGAATTGCGTCTGTTCACCAGCCCTGCTCATTGTGTGTTTGTGGTGATAACGTGCGTACGTAAGTACACACACAAAGGCTCGTTTGCATATCTCACCGTCTATCTAGACTAAATTGTATGCAATTGTTATTAAAGTGATACAGTAACACACACACACACACACACGCGCGCACAATGTAGCCACCTTGCGTACACATTATTGAGTTCTGGATTGCTAAATAAACATAATACATTTTGTCTCAAAACTCAGAGTCTGAAATTACACAGGCCTCACTTCGATTTTTTAATGCTCACATAATTTCAAATTGTTCTTTTTCTCTCAGTCGAGAAAAACCGTGCGATAAAAGTAAAATGGACTTTATCACAGGAACAATTTTACAAGTATGTGGCTTTACTATATAATGCAAAATACGTAGGCATAGAACCAGAAGTCACATTGCACTGTGGCTGTGGCAAGCACGGATTGCTAAACATTCATAGTTACAAGACAAATTGTAAGCTAACGAGACAGCCACTTCTTGTAGATAATGTTTCTTTGCTAAAAAAATTTCACGTCACGAGCCGCGGTGGCTATTCGAGACGCATACTGGGCTGAATAAATAATGAAATTTTTTCAAAAAAGAACCTTCCGTACTATATTCGAACTATAACATATATTACCACTCCGTATACATGTACACGGGGTCTCGGTCTGGGGAGGCTTGTCACAGAATTTTCGAAATTTTAGTGGGGGCTTGTCCCGAAGTTTCAGGGGCTTGGGCGGACAAAAAAGCAAAAATTTCGAATTTTTGCCTAAAAAGGGGACAGTTTCGGCAAAATTTGGCTATTTTTAGCAGTTTTGTCGCTTTTCGCTCGTTTTTGAAGCATTTTACGGCAATCTGGGGCAATTTTTGAGAGTTCTAGCCCCTTTCTTTCAGCATCAAGGAGGGGGGCTTGTCCCGGTGGGTCAACTCAGAGGGGGGACTGGTCCCGAAATTTCAAAGCTTGCCCCCCCAGACCCCCCATGTACATTTGTGTCACTCCGCATGTGCCAATACATAACAGTATTTATGTGCAAGACATAAAAAAAGTAGCGAAAAACAGAGAAAATACGTAATTACGTCAATACGTCAGATTGACAAGAATTTTTGGGTGAATATTACCAAGAGTACATAAGAGTGTCTCACTCTATTAAGAAGAAGAGTGATACACTCTGCTTTCTGCCTGTGTTATAGCACAAGAAGATGCGCTACATGCTTCAGGCTACATGTTGATATTCTGTGCAACATGTGGCTGGCCAATCAGCGCGTAGATCTGCGTAACACACTTTAGTATATAACCGCTGATGCATTGACAAGCATTAAGATAGAGATAAAACATTAATAACTTCTTTTTAATACATTATTTAGGTGCTAAAACAACACAAAATGTTCACAAATACGTTTGTGGACATTTTGACAAACTTTCAGCGAAATTGACGGAGAAACGTTTGAGATACGAACTTTTCTCAATTTGTTAAAAATTTCGCCATCAATTTCTCTGAAAGTTTACCAAAATATTCCCAACGGTAGTTGCAAACCTTTTTGATGTTTTTGTAAGCAGACTATGAAATAAATAATGAGTTATTAATCTTTCATCCTTATCTTAATGCTTATCAACGCATCAGAGATTATATACTAAAGTGTGTTACGCAGAAAATCGCTGAATGTCAACATGTGGCCTGTAAATGACCAGCGCATCTGCCTGTGCTAGAACACAGGCAGGCAGGAGAGTGTCTCACTTTTCTTCTTTACCGAGTGAGGCACTATTATGTACTCTTGATATTACAGTCCTGGGGGTAGTTTCAGAAGCTTTACATAAGTCTTTACATAAAGTCTTACATAAATTGAATTTATGGGAGAACTTATGAGAAGGTTACGAGTGGTACATAGTGTTTCAGAAGTCTTCACATAACCTTCCCATAAGTTCTCCCATAAAGTTCTCACATAAAATTATATGCTCTCGCTGAAAACCGCATAAAATGTGCACGAACACTCGCTCACACAATTAGATGCCTAGCAGCACGATCGCAGCTTTGATTTACGTACTGAGGGTGCGCTCGTTTAAAATCTCAATTTAAAAGATAATGAATAAGTTTGTTAGTTGATTTAATTATTCAAGCGCATAACACTTACCACCATACCTGCTGCTGTCGTTTTATAGTAAAATCTTAAAATCAATTTTTTCAGAAAAGTTCAATGAAGTTTTAAAACATACATTACCTTAACTATGCCACTTTATGCTCTACCCAGCGAACCAGTTTTCATACTTTTTTTAGGTTTGTACCAATTATTTAGCTCAAAGGTGAGTTATGGGTGCCCTCATGTTCTCCTAAATTTATGAGAAAACTCGGTAGATGTCGCTTGTAAGCTTGCACTAGCACCAGATTTTCCCCCCCCCCCCACCCCTAGGCGCTATTTGCGCTATTTGCGCCATTATAGTTTCCAGCTAAAAAACGCCACCCCCCCCACCCCTAGGCGCTATTTGCGCTATATGCGCTACTATTGTTTCCAACTCAAAAACGCCCCCCCCCCCCCCTCTCCCCGCTATTTGCGCTATACACGCTACGACAGGTACCCCACCCTCCCCCCCCTCCCCCCTTCGCCCCCTCTTATTTTTTTCATAGGCTTAAAAAATAGCGCTTATAGCACCTGAGGGTGCTATTTGCTCTAATTATGCGCTATATTGTGCTATCAGCTATATCATTAAAAACTTTTGTACTTTTTAGTACGTATAAGATGTCTCAATTAAAATTAAGAAGTTTAAAATTCTTTTAAACTTTTAGTTTGTGTTTTGATAGAGGATATTAAAAAATAGCGCATATAGCAAAACGATAGCGCATCAAAGTGCTATAATCGCTATTTTTTTCATAGGCATAAAAAATAGCGCTTATAGCACCTGAGGGTGCTATTTGCGCTAATTAGGCGCTATTT
>JASANF010010148.1:0-17007 GCA_030248245.1 Trissonchulus sp. WLG1_4 | reverse complement strand
TAGGAGAAGGAGAATCTGAATATAGAATATACGCGGCCCCTGGGGGGGCCGCGTAAAAACGTGTTTTGTCCTTGCCTAAACGTGTTTTCAGACCCCTTAATTTCTCGTTGCAGCTTATAAATGTTAGCTGGTCCCTTTTGACCTTTGCAGCTGTCCATCTTGTAATGGGCTGAATTGACCTTGGCCCACTACGCAGAAAAGCATTTGTGAGTAATATGCTAGGCATTTACGCATACACGTACCTGCATAACTATGCACTTTATTAGCTTTACTTGTTAGTCAGGGTCAGTTTATCGGTCATTAAGTGACACCAGCCGTCAATTTCAAAACGTATTTTTACTTGGTCTAAACGTGTTTTGGCCAAGTAAAAACACGTTTGAAAACTTGTTAATTTCAAACGTGTAAACGTTTTGATTTTTGACACGGTTCCTTAGCAGCTTTTAGGATTAAATTTAGTTCATACGAGGCAGTGGTTATTTTAGTCATTTTATGGTGTATATTTCAGATAATGTCAACAAAAAAACGGCGGACAAAACTCCATTTTTCTACTCAAGCAAAACAGGATCACCAAAAGAGTCTGAAGATCGACCAACTAATATTTTTGTCTTTAGCACTGCTGTTCCAAACAGTGCCAGAGGAATGGCTATAATTTTGTCAAGCTTCACAAACAAAATCGTGCCAAGCTCTCTGGCAAATATTGAGACTACATCGATATTAAAAATTACAAGCAATCCACCTCCAATAATGACTTCTGTATCGACAAGAAGTGGTTTGAGTTTTACAGACATTGAAACTTTGCTTTCATATAAAACTCCTGCTATTAGACAATACACAATTTCTAATGGAATGACTGAGATAACGAAGGGCAGTTATGATAACAGCAGTAAACTGTCGAGTACAAACTTTGCTGGAACTGTCACAAAAAGCACTCAGGTTGCCCAAACGACTGCAATTGCAATGCTGAGTACGAAATTGAAGAACGAACAGAACAAAGCAATTGAAAGTAGTCCGAGTGAAACATCGAAAAGGACTAGTACTGCGATGACAGCAATGTTAGAGAACAGAAAAACCACTTCGATGATTACAGTCGACAATGCAATCACTACCATTTTAATGCACAAATCGACAGTTGAACCAACATTGGGAATCACAAGTATTTCAACAATCTCTCATAATTATAACACAACAACTACAGTTCTGAAGACAGAACTGTTTAGCAATACAATGACGAGAATTTTAACTCAAGCTTCAGTTGAGTCAACCGGAAATATCATAACAACTGTGAGCCAAGCAGCCACAAATAACCCTATCACTATTTTGACGACAAACTTTAAAACGGAAAATGTCGGAACAAGACTTAGCGATAGATCAAGAGTGAATACGTTTAGCCACTCTATTGTAGTATCCACAAACAACCCAAAAACAGGAAAAACAAACAGCACAACTGACGATGAAACTAAACTGAACACTTTCAGTTCTTATGGTCATAACGACAGAACGATTACGGTAGAAATGACAGGAAATTCTACACAAAGTATCGGACAAAAAATGTCTTCTGCTGCCATTATAACGCCACTCTTAACCCAAGAAATGATGGACAGTTACAAAACACGGCCTTCGGGTGGAATGAAAACTGAAAGACTGAGTGAATTGAAAACGACAAAATCAGATAGTCATGAAATAATTTATTTTCCCACTACCGAAACCTTGACGTTAAATTTAGGAAAAAGCACTGTCTTAATCTCGACGCCTCAATTTTTAACGACAAACACCGATATTATAAACGAAAACATCAAAACTGATGATTGGTTAACCACAAAAAAGCAAACATCGTATGAAAATTTCCTAAACGGAAAAGTAACAACAGCAATAAATGGTACGTTAGATTTGTTGACGTTATTTTTGGTAAATATTGTCTTGAGCATTTACTGTACTGCACTTTACATGGAACATGTTTGAAACAATCCAATAACATGAGTATAATAGTAAAATAAATAAAAAATATAAATAAATAATAGTAGGCATGATGAGGATGAGAGTTTTGTGTTAATGCATACGCTGGTTTTTAGTTTATATTCAGTAACACAGCAGAAACTTTTGAAGTATATATTATTCTTAAAATTTTTGAAAAGGAAAAGTACGAACATAAACATACCTACTGCTGAACAGTTGTTTGTTGTTCACTTGTGTATACAAAAAATTGTTGTTTTAATGTTTCAGGCAAAAAACCGTTAATGACACCAACCAGAGAAATGCTAATAAGTCAAAAACAAACCTTGGAAAAAGTAAACACGGAGCCAAATTTTGAACCAACAGCCATTATGGAACATTGTAAGAAAACTATCATGAACTTTTTTTCAAAATTTTCAGGCATTAATATATTATTTATTTGCTAAATGTCTTAGCTTCTAACACGATAGTCACACAATAATAATTTAAACATCATTTGAAGCAGATTGTCAAAATTTTGAATTATGTGTTACATGGACGCAAAATCTAGCGTTATAGCACTTATATTGTTTTGAAAACTGAAAAACTTTTGACTAATTAAGAAAATATAAGTTCATTGTTTCAGTGACAATATTTTCTTTTTATATTCACAGCTAAGTATTTATAACAAAACTTGGCTTGGTCAACAAACAATTTGTTCGGTCAACCTCCAAAAATCAAAATTACAAATTAAAGTAAATCGTAGCCTGTCGCGAAGAATTTGCGGAATCAAAACAACTCTGACTTAGTTCCCTTACGCATTGCCGACTGTAAGGCGGATTAAAAATTTAATTACGCTTCTATAACAAATACGCCAAACAGAAACGAAGTCAAACCGCAACACACAAAATTGAACTAACAGCCAAAATTACACCACTACTAAAAGCATTATATAAGGGTTATAAATTTTAAAAGTGTTCCAGTGCTCCAGACAAAACTTTGACTTCAAATTTTTGAAGTTTTAGAACGATTAGTGATTTGTGCTTTTATTTTAAGTTACTGCAGAGCTTTCTTTACAATTTCAGCGCAATTCCGTTAGAATGAAGCTGCTAATGAGTATATAACTGAGGTTGAAAGCCAATTCAGTTAAATTAAACGCATAGTCCAAAACGTCATTTTGAATGAAATAGAAAGTATTGCAAAAAAATTTTTTTATCCAATGGCTATTTTGAGTCTAACGCTGAATTTGGAGCTATTTTCAACTTAGTAATTTATTACTATATTATATACTATTTATTTGATATCACTCGTAGATATATACCTATTGCAGTTATTTTTTGGTTTAGCTGAAACAACAGTAATTACACAAAATCAATTGAAAGTTGTCCAAACTTTGGCAAATATCAACTTGGCCGTTTTACAACCACTGTTGGCGAAACGCGACGATGTTGTTCAGAGCTGTCGGCTTAAAGGGAAGTCCTGTGATGACTTGAACATGTAACATTTTATTTTTTTATTTACAGCATTTTCTGAACATTAATTAGGTTCATTATAGCCTAGTCAGCAAAAGTTAAAGGCGGATGCGTAAGTACTCTATAGGCGTCCAGAAAGTGAGGGAGAGATTCTACTGAATCAAAAACACCGTCATCATTAGAATGAAGCAGGGGAGGTTCAAACCGAACATATTTTTATCTGTACACCAGTGCTCTACTTTTGAGCTACTGGGACGATCGATGACGAGCCATTGTAAATCCCCTGAAGTACACCAGGTCTTACTTCACAACAAGTGTTACATACGAAGTACAAATAGTATCAACCAGGCACAGGGTCAATTTATACTTACAGCCGTATGTCCATTCAGCCTGCAAAATGACGTCGCCAGCAGCCTAGTGCAGTTGATCACCCAGCGCCTGTGACTTCATTATTTCGTCATTTTGTCGGCTGAACGGACATACGGCTGTAAGTAATGAATTTAGGCTTAGGCTCGATTCATACTTACAGCTGTATGTCCGTTCAGCCTGCAGAATGACGTCACTAGCAGCCTAGTGCAGTGGATCAGCCAGCGCATGTGACGTCATTATTTCGTCATTTTGTCGGCTGAACGGGCATACGGCTGTAAGTATGAATCGACCCTTAGTCGGTTATAATCTACTAAAGGCCATAACATACAAACTCTTCAAACACGCTTTTTATGTAACTAATAATAACCGCGCCCAAAAAATTGTCTTTTTGAAACAAAAAAAACGGTGATAAAAAATTTTTACTTTATTCTAAAACAAAATTCTAACTACTCTCCACTTATTGTTTTGCTTAGGCAAGAACTACCGATAACGACACCTACATTGGGCAATTGCTTCACTTTCACTCCGTACACAAACAGTACAAGCATCGGTGCGGGTCTTGCTAACGGTACTGCTTTAAAATCATAGTATTGTTTAAAAATTTATAATATATTGGTCACTTCTAAAAAAAGTTAATAGTAGCCTTTTATTACGTAAAAATAAAATCATTTTTTAGAAATTAGGGAAAATTACCAGTACAGATATAAAAAATTTAAAAGTTGTTGTTTGACAACATTTGAAAGTCATTGTTTGCAACGGTAGGCTACATTACTATATAAAAAATAATGGTCATATTAAACTCAACTCAAGCGTAATTAGAACAGAACTTGCCGTTTACAAATACATAAGCAGTAAGCACTATTTGTGTTTTGCGTTTTGTAGCACAGTTTGCCTACTCGTGTTTGAATACTTGTATTGTCTCATTTGTGTTTTCCTACTAGTGTTCACATACTCATGTTTACTTATGTAATTATTGTGCTTGCATATATATATACCCATTAGCCTACTTGTTTTTGATTATGTTTCAGTCAAAAGTAAAGTCACATACCTAAAATTTAGCTTAGTATATCTATTAGCTTAATAGTCTGTGCGCTCATTCTGAGCGTATATACCAGCTCAGTGCTTAGAGAAAATAAAATTACTGTAGTACACAGTCTTATTAATGCCTTATTTAGGCATGCAACTGAATTTGAAAACGAATCTGCAGGACTATTTGCCGACATCATTCGTGGCGGGATTCAAGCTGCTGGTGCACGACTCCAGGACGTATCCCATTCCGGAACTTTTCGGTCTGTTGATCGAAAGCGAACAGGAGACTCACCTGGCTGTCACTTATGCAAGTGTTGTAGTTATTTTATTGCACACTTGGGCTCGATTTATCGAAACAAAATGTTCGCTATTGAAAATTTTGCTGTTACTTATGCCAGTTTTTACGAGTTTTAACAATTGTTTAACTTGATTCGGATTACTGACGCCTAGATTAAACGAATCTGATTTAGCTTGAAGTGATAAATAATTAGTACGTGCCCATAATTCACAAAAATAACCTTCGGTACTGAGTTGGAATATGGTTGTATTTTTTTATATAAGATAGGTACATAAACACTAGAATTCAAAAGCATAAAATGTGAAATTTGTGTCACTTTTAGAACGGGCTCAGTCAATATGCTTTTATATTCCTATAATTTGTTATCATTAAATTTAGTCAAATTTGGTAAGCTATCTGGCTAATTAAATTTTGAAGAAAAAGTACGTAATTCTCGTAATTATTTGGTAAAAAATATTAAAATTATGACTATGCTAAATATGCTAAAAAATTTCAATCTATTTTTTAGTCGAAAATTTATCGTTTATCAACGCCACTGCAGCCATGTAAAAAGTCTGACAATACCAGTGAATGGAATTACTCCCACGAAGTAAGTCTTACATTTGACAAAGTTAGTATTTATGTCGCTAACGTTTAGCGAAGGAGCAAACAAGGGTACATAATAGTTTCCCACTCTTATCAAAGAAGTAACAAGCTGCGAGTGATGCAGTTGAAGCAGATGCGCTTGTCGATATTGTCCTTTTAAGAACAGATTATGAAGAAAAATTATTACAACTTTGGTGTAGGCTACCTAGTCAAGTGTCTTACTTTTGCTACAATTTACGGAATTTTTTCATCCCAGCTTACACTAGCCGACTTGGTGAACCCGACATAATTTAGTCAACTGTTCCTGTTTCTAGTTGATATGAAACTGAATCCCAAATCGACCATTACACGCTCGTTTTGCTTACTGTTGTTCTTGTTACAATTGTATTTTTTGTGGCTCTAGATATAATTTTTAGCTTTGCTTTCGAGACTGTTGTCAACGTCTGTTGATGGAACGATGCAAATGCCGAGATCCTTCGAACGAACTTTACTGGAATTCAAACATGACTGCATGCCAAGCAGACGGTAACTTATTTGATGGGAGATTTCTAGGGTTTTTTGCGTAAAAAATGTATTTATGTACACTGCTGTCCTTTTATTTATACAATAAAAAATATATTACACACTAATTTATACAGCTTGAGTCCCCGAATAGTTGATGAAACTACCCGACTACCTGTTGCTCTTTTGGTGTAATTTTTACACATCATGTACAAAGTGCTATTCCTAGAGGTAAGGATATACATTGTTCAAAAAATCAAGCCTAAACAAAAACTTATCTACTGGATCAATGTAAACTTATTTGGTTACTGACACACTACCGAGTAAACCAAACCTACTTCAAGATTTGAGGTAAAAGTTTTAGCGTGCTATTTAAGTCATCTAAATTTAATCTGGTAATTATAACATCCCAAATCTAAGAGCTTAATAAGAGCGAAATATGTTATAAACGAGAATTCGTTCTCAAAAAAAGTGTCATGTAAATTCTTTAATCTGAAAATAGGGTCTGTTTCAGATATCTGCTACAAATCAACACTGTTGGATTTCGACAAACACTGTAGCTGTGTGCTTCCATGCGAGTACGTCTTTAATGTCAATTAGGAAAACTTAGAACCCATTTATTTATCGCATTGACATGGATACCAACAGTTCCGTCGCAACTTATTTCAAATGCTCACCTGACTAAAAAATTAACGAACACATTTAAAGTTAAAGTGCGTAGTAAAATTTGTTAAGTTTACTTAAATAGCAGCGCGAGAACAGTTTTATGACAAGTCAGAACATCTCTTGAAGTCGCCATCAATTAAGCTAACGTCAAATTTGACTATAACAAATGTGCGTCAAGTTCTGACCAACTGCGACAATATTACTTGCGAAAAATCAGCTTGTGCCTGTTCGAACTTAATTCTATTGTAGTAACCTTAGGACTCTCAGAAAAATTTTGGTAAGGTCTTTTTGGTGACCCTAATATTAGTGTAACAGAATAGACAAATTTGAACTTCAGCATCAGCTGACACTTGACAGCTAACAGCCGGAACGGTCCAGAAGGAATTCAAACCACCCATTTCTGAATTTGCAGACCAGCGTTCTACCGTAGAGCTACTTGGCCGATAATGAGCTGTCTTAAAACCCTTTTGGCATATACTGTAGGGAGCCTATTTTACTTCACAATAGGGAAAATATGTAACAATTCAACCAATAAACAAACCAAAAATACTGTAAACCACACTGAAGCTGTTTTCAATAAAAATGCAGTTATAGTCATGTAAAACTAAAAAATGTCTTATGTAATTTTCAGGGAAACTGAATACAAAGTTACCTTAACATTTCTTCAAGTGTTAAAAGTAACGTTTTGCCTTTTTGTCAGTTTATGTTGTATTGTGTCTTACTCAAACGAACGCTTTGTTTAGCAAAACTGCGGTCAATTATAGCCTAAATAACACTATAATTCAAACAACACTAAATAACTTTAAATCTATTAAACGTGATAATTTGTTCTAGTAAGTTTAATTTTAAGTTTTTATTTCTTAGTTTAGTTTTTAAGCTCCAAGTTTTTTAGAAGCTCCTAGGAATATATTAAAACTAGAAAACCTGTTGTTGATTGTCTTTATTTCAGGCTGAAAACGTTACTTCGTGCTTAAGGTAACGCAAGAGCGCTTTTACTTGTGAAAACTAGTTTGAACATAACAGACATACAAAGCATACCTTACTTCCAAAGGTGAAAAGGTCTATGGTAGAATAATAAACAAAACAATGCCTGGGCTATAATACATTATATATATATACATGACTATAACTGCATTTTTATTGAAAACAGCTTCAGTGTGGTTTACAGTATTTTTGGTTTGTTTATTGGTTGAATTGTTACAACATTTTCCCATTGTGAAAGTAAACACTCCCGACAGTATATGCCAAAAGGGTTTTAAAGCAGTCATTATCGGCCAAGTAGCTCTACGGTAGAACGCTGGTCTGGAAATCAGAAATGGGTGGTTTGAATTCCTCCTAAAATTGTTCCGGCTGTTAGCTGTCAAGTGTCAGCTGATGCTGAAGTTCAAATTTGTCTATTCTGTTACACTAATATTAGGGTCACCAAAAAGACCTTACCAAAATTTTTCTGAGAGTCCTAAGGTTACTACAATAGAATTAAGTTCGAACAGGCACAAGCTGATTTTTCGCAAGTAATATTGTCGCAGTTGGTCAGAACTTGACGCACATTTGTTATAGTCAAATTTGACGTTAGCTTAATTGATGGCGACTTCAAAGAGATGTTTGGACTTGTCATAAAACTGTTCTCGCGCTGCTATTTAAGTAAACTTAACAAATTTTACTACGCACTTTAACTTTAAATGTGTTCGTTAATTTTTTAGTCAGGTGAGCATTTGAAATAAGTTGCGACGGAACTGTTGGTATCCATGTCAATGCGATAAATAAATGGGTTCTAAGTTTTCCTAATTGACATTAAAGACGTACTCGCATGGAAGCACACAGCTACAGGATGTTTGTCATAATCCAACAGGTGTTGATCTGTATAGTTCAGCATATCTGAAACAAGTCTTATTTTCAGATATAAAGAATTTACATGACACTTTTTTAGAGAACGAATTCTCGTTTATAACATATTTCGCTCTTATTAAGCTCTTAAATTCTGGAACGTCATAATTACAAGCATTAAATTCAGATTAGTCAAATAAGCACGCTAAAACTTTTACCTCAAATCTTGAAGTAATTTTGGGTGATCTCACAATTAGTGTGTCAGTAACCAAATAAGTTTACATTTATCCAGTAGATAAGTTTTTGTTTAGGCTTTATATTTTTTTCTAATCATCGACTTACTCTTTAGGAATAGCACTTTGTACATGATGTGTAAAAATTACACCAAAAGAGCAACAGGTAATCGGGTAAATTCATCAACTATTGGGACTCAAGCTGTAGAAATTAGTGCGTACTATATTTTTATTGTATAAATAATATAACAGCAGTGTACATAAATACATTTTTCACGCAAAAAACCCTAGAAATCTCCCATCAAATAAGTTACCGTCGGCTCGGCATGCAGTCATGTTCCAATTCGAGTAACTTTCGTTCGAAAGGATCTCGGCATTCGCATCGTCCCACCAACATACGTTGACAACAGTCTCGAAAGCAAAGCTAAAAATTATATCTAAGTGACACAAAAAATACAATTGTAACAAGAACAACAGTAAGCAAAACGAGCGTGTAATGGTCGATTTGGGATTCAGTTTCATATCAACTAGAAACAGTAACAGTTGACGAAATTATGTCGGGTTCACCAAGTCGGCTAGATGTAAGCTGGGATTAAAATTTTCCGTAAATTGTAGCAAAAGTAAGACACTTGACTAGGCTGCCTACACCAAAGTTGTAATAATTTTTCTTCATAACCTGTTCTGAAAAGGACAATATCGACAAGCGCATCTGCTTCAACTTGAATCAGTCGCAGCTTGTTACTTCTTTGATAAGAGTGGGAAACTTTTATATACCCTTGTTTGCTCCTTCGCTAAACGTTAGCGACATAAATACTAACTTTGTCAAATGTAAGACTTACTTCGTGGGAGTAATTCCATTCACTGGTATTATCAGACTTTTCACATGGCTGCAGTGGCGTTGATAAACGATAAATTTTCGACTAAAAATAGATTGAAATTTTTTAACATATTTAGCATAGTCATAATTTTAATATTTTTTACCAAATAATTACGAGAATTACGTACTTTTTCTTCAAAATTTGAGTTAGCCATATAGCTTACCAAATTTGACTAAATTAAATTATAACAAATTATAGGAATATAAAAGCATATTGACTGAGCTCGTTGTAAAAGTAACACAAATTTCACATTTTATGCTTTTGAATTCTAGTGTTTATGTACCTATCTTATATAAAAAAATAAAACCATATTCCGAGCTCAGTAATGAAGGTTATTTTTGTGAACTGATGGTGATGTACCTAATACCATTTATCCACTTCAAGCTAAATGAGATTTGTTTAATCTAGGCATCAGTAATCCGAATAAAGTTAAACAATTGTTAAAACTCCTAAAAACTGGCACAAGTAACATCAAAATTTTCAATAGCGAACATTTTGTTTCGATAAAATCGAGCCCAAGTGTGCAATAAAATAACTACAACACTTGCATAAGTGACAGCCACTGATGAGTCTCCTGTTCGCTTTCGACCAACAGACCGAAAAGTTCCGGAATGGATACGTCCTGGAGTCGTGCACCAGCAGCTTGAATCCGGGCACGAATGACGTCGGCACATAGTCCTGCAGATTCGTTTTCAAATTCAATTGCATGCTAAAATAAGGCATGAATAAGACTGTGTAATACAATAATTTTATTTTCTCAAGCACTGAGCTGGTATATACGCTCAGAATGAGCGCACAGACTATTAAACTAATAGATATACTAAGCTAAATTTTAGGTAGGTGACTTTACTTTTGACTGAAACATAATCAAAATAAGTAGGCTAATGGGTATATACATGCAAGCACAATAATTACATAAGTAAACACGAGTATGTGAACACTAGTAGGAAATCACAAATGAGACAATACAAGTATTCAAACACGAGGAGGGGCAAACTTGTGCTACAAAACGCAAAAACACAAATAGTGCTTACTGCTTATGTATTTGTAAACGGCAAGTTCTGTTCTAATTACGCTTGATAGTTTAATTTAATATGACCATTATTTTTTATATAGTAATGTCATACCGTTGCAAACAATGACTTTCAAATGTTGTCAAACAACAACTTTTAAATTTTTTCATATCTGTACAGGTAATTTTCCCCAATTTCTAAAAAATGATTTTATTTTTACGTAATAAAAGGCTACTATTAACTTTTTTTAGAAGTGACCAATATATTATAAATTTTTAAACAATACTATGATTTTAAAGCAATACCGTTAGCAAGAACCGCACCGATGCTTGTACTGTTTGTGTACGGAGTGAAAGTGAAGCAATTGCCCAATGTAGGTGTCGTTATCGGTAGTTCTTGCCTAAGCAAAACAATAAGTGGAGAGTAGTTAGAATTTTGTTTTAGAATAAAGTAAAAATTTTTTATCACCGTTTTTTTTGTTTTGGAAAAGACAATTTTTTGGGCGCGGTTATTATTAGTTACATAAAAAGCGTGTTGAAGAGTTTGTATGTTATGGCCTTTAGTAGATTATAACCGACTAAGGGTCGATTCATACTTACAGCCGTATGTCCCTTTCAGCCGACAAAATGACGAAATAATGACGTCACATGCGCTGGCTGATCCACTGCACTAGGCTGCTAGTGACGTCATTGTACAGGCTGAACGGCACATACAGCTGTAAGTATGAATCGAGGCTAAAGCTGGAAATTCCATTACTAGCAGCCGTATGTGCCGTTCAGCCGACAAAATGACGAAAAAGGATGAAGTCACAGGCGCTGGGTGATCAACTGCACTAGGCTGCTGGCGACGTCATTTTGCAGGCTGAATGGACATACGGCTTGTAAAGTATACAATTGTACCCTGTGCCTGGTTGATAAATATTCCTTGTACTCCTCGTATGTAACACTTGTTGTGAAGTAAGACCTGGTGTACTTCAGGGGATTTACAATGGCTCGTCATCAGATCGTCCCAGTAGCTCAAAAGTAGAGCACTGGTGTACAGATAAAAATATGTTCGTGTTTGGACCTTTCCCCTGCTTCATTCTAATGATGACGGTGTTTTGGATTGAGTAGAGATCTCTCCCTCACTTTTCTGGACGCCTATAGAGTACTTACGCATCCGCCTTTAACTTTTGCTGACTAGGCTATAATGTAACCTAATTGATGTTCAGAAAAAATGCTGTAAATAAAAAGAAAAAATGTTACATGTTCAAGGCATCGCCCGGCAACCGTTTAAGGCGACGACTCTGGACAACATCGTCGCGTTTCGCGAACAGTGGTTGTAAAACAGCCAAGCTGTTGATACTTGCAGAAACTAAGGACAAGTTTCAATTGATTTTGTGTAATTACTGTTGTTTGCGGTAAACCAAAAAATAACTGCAATAGGTATCTGTTGACGAGTGATATCAAATAAATAGTATATAATATAGTAATAAATTACTAAGTTGAAAATAGCTCCAAATTCAGCGTTAAGACTCAAAAATAGCCATTGGATAAAAAAATTTTTTTGCGGATACTTTCTATTTCATTCAAAATGACGTTTTGGACTATGCGTTTAATTTAACTGAATCGGCTTTCAACCTCAGCTATATACTTATTAGCAGCTTCATTGAACGGAATTGCGCTGAAATTGTAAAGAAAGCTTCTGCAGTAATTTAAAATAAAAGCACAAATCACTAATCGTTCTAAAAAACTTCAAAAATTTGATAACCAAAAGTTTTTGTCTGGAGCACTGGAACACTTTTAAAATTTATAACCCTTATATAATGCTTTTAGTAGTGGTGTAATTTTGGCTGTTAGTTCAATTTTGTGTGTTGCGGTTTGACTTCGTTTCTGTTTGGCGTATTTGTTATAGAAGCGTAATTAAATTTTTAATCCGCCTTACAGTCGGCAATGCGTAAGGGAACTAAGTCAGAGTTGTTTTGATTCCGCAAATTCTTCGCGACAGGCTACGATTTACTTTAATTTGTAATTTTGATTTTTGGAGGTTGACCGAACAAATTGTTTGTTGACCAAGCCAAGTTTTGTTATAAATACTTAGCTGTGAATATAAAAAGAAAATATTGTCACTGAAACAATGAACTTATATTTTCTTAATTAGTCAAAAGTTTTTCAGTTTTCAAAACAATATAAGTGCTATAACGCTAGATTTTGCGTCCATGTAACACATAATTCAAAATTTTGACAATCTGCTTCAAATGATGTTTAAATTATTATTGTGTGACTATCGTGTTAGAAGCTAAGACATTTAGCAAATAAATAATATATTAATGCCTGAAAATTTTGAAAAAAAGTTCATGATAGTTTTCTTACAATGTTCCATAATGGCTGTTGGTTCAAAATTTGGCTCCGTGTTTACTTTTTCCAAGGTTTGTTTTTGACTTATTAGCATTTCTCTGGTTGGTGTCATTAACGGTTTTTTGCCTGAAACATTAAAACAACAATTTTTTGTATACACAAGTGAACAACAAACAACTGTTCAGCAGTAGGTATGTTTATGTTCGTACTTTTCCTTTTCAAAAATTTTAAGAATAATATATACTTCAAAAGTTTCTGCTGTGTTACTGAATATAAACTAAAAACCAGCGTATGCATTAACACAAAACTCTCATCCTCATCATGCCTACTATTATTTATTTATATTTTTTATTTATTTTACTATTATACTCATGTTATTGGATTGTTTCAAACATGTTCCATGTAAAGTGCAGTACAGTAAATGCTCAAGACAATATTTACCAAAAATAACGTCAACAAATCTAACGTACCATTTATTGCTGTTGTTACTTTTCCGTTTAGGAAATTTTCATACGATGTTTGCTTTTTTGTGGTTAACCAATCATCAGTTTTGATGTTTTCGTTTATAATATCGGTGTTTGTCGTTAAAAATTGAGGCGTCGAGATTAAGACAGTGCTTTTTCCTAAATCTAACGTCAAGGTTTCGGTAGTGGGAAAATAAATTATTGCATGACTATCTGATTTTGTCGTTTTCAATTCACTCAGTCTTTCAGTTTTCATTCCACCCGAAGGCCGTGTTTTGTAACTATCCATCATTTCTTGGGTTGAGAGTGGCGTTATAATGGCAGCAGAAGACATTTTTTGTCCGATACTTTGTGTAGAATTTCCTGTCATTTCTACCGTAATCGTTCTGTCGTTATGACCATAAGAACTGAAAGTGTTCAGTTTAGTTTCATCGTCAGTTGTGCTGTTTGTTTTTCCTGTTTTTGGGTTGTTTGTGGATACTACAATAGAGTGGCTAAACGTATTGACTCTTGATCTATCGCTAAGTCTTGTTCCGACATTTTCCGTTTTAAAGTTTGTCGTCAAAATAGTGATAGGGTTATTTGTGGCTGCTTGGCTCACAGTTATGATATTTCCGGTTGACTCGACTGAAGCTTGAGTTAAAGTTCTCGTCATTGTATTGCTAAACAGTTCTGTTTTCAGAACTGTAGTTGTTGTGTTATAATTATGAGAGATTGTTGAAATACTTGTGATTCCCAATGTTAGTTCAACTGTCGATTTGTGCATTAAAATGGTAGTGATTGCATTGTCGACTGTAATCATCGAAGTGGTTTTTCTGTTCTCTAACATTGCTGTCATCGCAGTACTAGTCCTTTTCGATGTTTCACTCGGACTACTTTCAATTGCTTTGTTCTGTTCGTTCTTCACTTTCGTACTCAGCATTGCAATTGCAGTCGTTTGGGCAACCTGAGTGCTTTTTGTGACAGTTCCAGCAAAGTTTGTACTCGACCGTTTACTGCTGTTATCATAACTGCCCTTGGTTATCTCAGTCATTCCATCAGTAGCTTTATATGAAAGCAAAGTTTCAATATCTGTAAAACCCAAACGACTTCTTGTCGATACAGAAGTCATTATTGGAGGTCGATTGCTTGTAATTTTCAATATCGATGTAGTCTCAATATTTGCCACAAAGCTTGGCACGATTTTGTTTGTGAAGCTTGACAAAAATACAGCCATTTCTCTGGCACTGTTTGGAACAGCAGTGCTAAAGACAAAAATATTAGTTGGTCGATCTTCAGACTCTTTTGATGATCCTGTTTTGCTTGAGTAGAAATATGGAGTGGTGTTAGCGGTTTTTTCGTTGACATTATCTGAAATATACACTATAAAATGACAAAAGTAACCACTGACTCGTATGAAGGAAGTTGACTCCTAAAAGCTGTTAAGACTTAAACAGTGGAATGCATAAAGGCATAGCTAAACGCATTCTGGACTACGTTTAACAAAACTAGCCTAAGACCATCGTTGCAAAATATCAGGTGATTTTTGCACACGCTACAGATGTAAGACAAACTCAAGAATGGGCACGGTATTCTGAAAGGTAGCCTTAGCTGAGTCTTCAAAATTACACTGAAATATTGTTTCTAAGAGTTTCTGCAGTCATAAAAACTTTTTTCAAACTGTTGGGTGCATGACGATACCGTCACGCTTTGTAAATAAGCATTTATTAGTATAACAATGATGATTTTGCAACGAACATTTTTGAAAACTTTTTTTGTACGTTATTGAGTAATAAGATGAAGGCTAACCTTAAACCTAAACCATAACTATTTCTACCGATAGCTTGAATTTGCAATTTTTCGTGGTTATTTCATTTCACAAAAAATCTTGTTAAAATCGGTCAAAAAAGCTTGAGAACATACACATTATCTTTGACAACACTTATCAGGCTTTAAATTTCCAAAAAAATAATAATAAGTGCTGAAATAAGGCTTAGACTAGCCTTAGACTGGCTGAAGAGCATGTCTTAATTTTGCATGGAAAACCAAGACTAACCTAAGACTCACTCTTTTTGTGCATACCTATTAGTATTTTTAGAACATCGTAACGAAATATGCTACACATATTACATATGAATTCTAAAGGGTGTTCTGACACGTTAGTCTTGAAAGTGTTAGTCTAAGGGTTTAGACATAGTCTGGACTGAGTCTCCGGAGACTGCCTTTATGCATTCCACCTAAAGGGTTTATTGTGGAATGCACAAAGCCAGTTTAACGCTAAAACCAGTCTAAGACGTTTTCTTTCAGTAGAACAGAATACCGGAACCAGTAATTCTACACGTATTCCTAAAGCCCGGTTCATACTCGACCTTAAGGACTGTCCTTGTCCCTAAGAAATGTCCCTGTCCCTATGCGGGTTTGATTCATACTTTTCTGGTGTCCTTTTCCTTTTCCCTGTCCCTAAGCTGCGACTGATTCATACTTGTCCCTAAGCAGCTTAAGGAATGTCCTTAAGCAGCCATAAGGACTGTCCCTGTGTCCCTAAGCAATGTTGAGCAATGTTCTACTTTTTCCCTGTCCCTAAGCAACTCGGCCAATCAAAATACGGCAGTTACTACATGTGACACGAAGAACAGCCAATCACGGACTATCTCGACTGCTAGTGAAAGAATGTCGTAGGCTTGTGTTGCGGTATTAAGTCTATCGTTATTTTTGTGTTATTTAACACATATTTGCGTTTATTTATTTAGTTTTCAATTTCTATACCAACCCGAAATATACCAGAAGTTCATAAAGATGTTCTAGTGCCTCAATTTCCATACCTTGGAAGTCGAGTGGTTAAGATTTTTGCTTTTCAACCTATCGATCAGAGTTCGAATCCCATATTCGAAGTTTTGGATTTTCTTTTTTTCAGCCTATAAATAGGGTTGATAACTTTTTCACGGTACTTTAAACAAAACGCAGTTTATCCAATGACGTTTGAGCATTTAGTTCATGTGAGAAAGACTATTTCCTTGTCCTCAAGGAGTATGAATCATTCACCTCTAAGGACAGGGACAAGGACATTCCCTATAGACCTTAGGGACATTTCTTAAGGACAGGGACAAAGCATGAGGACACAGGGACAAGGACACCTAGGGACAGGCACAAGGACAACGCTTAAGGACAGGGACATCGCTTAGGGACGAGTATGAACCAGGCTTAAGAGTACATAATAGGAAAAGTATGATAGTCTTCCTATTACGCCTTAAAGCTTGCATCCAATGCAGAGCGCAAAATAGGGAATTTATGTACGGTTTTGAGGGGAAGTATCCCCTTGGACGCAATCCAGAAGGCATAAACCGAAGATTGTCATTTTCTTCCTATTATATTACATCTATAATCGTATCCTATCCTATATATTACGCTTGGTATTACACATGTAGGTTGTC
>JASANF010010147.1:0-14626 GCA_030248245.1 Trissonchulus sp. WLG1_4 | reverse complement strand
ACAACATAATTTGAATTAAAGCACTATTACAGATTAAAGCACTAAGGAATGTATAATTTTAGAGGCTGCAACATACGAGGCTTCCAAAAATTGGGTTAGAAAAATACCCTCGGATCGCATACTCGTCTCTATTGCAGTCCCCATACCCGTACGATATTATGGCAGTGATAATACGCATAGGCAAAAGTGATAGCACACAGGGCGGCCAAAAAGATGGGCTAAGAAAAATGCCCTTGGGCTCGCTTCCCTGTTTCTGTTACCACTTCTGCACCCGTATTCAAAATAAGGCAGTGCAATTATGCATTAAAACATAATTTGAGCAATAATTTTTTTGTTATAAGACCGGGTATAAAGTTATATGCATACATATATACAATAATACAACACTACAATAACACAAGTAACACGAATACAAAGCAACGCAAACACAAAGGTATATTGCTACCAAAATCAGATTCTTTCTATGTTATCTCCGGACGTTGTGCCTATATTATATTCGTATTATTATTTCTAGCTCGTTATAAATGCTTCATATTCAGACAATTATTCCAAATTTTGGCCCAGAATTTACTATAAAACGACGTTTGTTAATGAGGGAAAGCGGGACGGTGGCGCTTCTTGTGGGCGTTCCGCCTGCGCAGGCGGATCGGCTCACCAGCGCCGTTCCGCTTCTCCTCTCATCCGTGTTATAGCAATTTAAGTTATTATACATAAACGAGTTAAAAAAAACGAGGAATAGCGAAATACAACTTGTAACAATTTTGAAAACTGATTTTTAAAATTATATAGATTATGTACACCACAATAATAATATCAATTAGTACACGACACACAATACTTCAAAACAACTTGGGCTAATTAAGACCAGGTGCATTTCCAGTCATTATTATTTGAGCGATTTCACAAATATTACGGTTATCATGGAAATATGAGCTGATAAAATTTCGCTTTTCATTACGTTTTTACTGTCTTTTACCAAATAAGACCAGTTTTGCACGTGAAACCTGAAATGCAAATGGATTTACTCACGGCTGTCAACCGGTTCCCTTAACGATCAGCCTTACGCACAAACAAAACAAAAAAAAACTTTTGAATCTATAATTTCAAAAATAAAAATCACATTCCAATCTAAATATCACTTTCAAAAATATTATTTGCCCTTATTACATCAGCATTATTATGAAGTACACACAAAAAAGAACAACAAAAAAACATAACAGTTATACATATCATCATACGACAAATATTAGGTTATTCGGCGATTGTCATTATCATATAGTATTATATCAGAATTACTGCAAAATCAAATTCGTTCGATTCGAATACTACTCATAATTTGCGTTCGATATCGTATTATGTCGTACACTTCGTTATTATGCCAGAGGAGGCTGTACAAAAGGCCGTGTGGAGTCCGTCTGCGCAGACGGATACCACCCCTTATTGTACAGTCCCCTATTACGCGCTAGAAATTTCAAGAAAACGTTTTCCCAATGCGCCGTTGCTCATGGCAACGCACACGCAACCACTGTTGACATAATTGGGCCCCGCCGTCACGTGACTGAAGGGCTGACAGCTGTCAGCCATTCAGGCATGGGCGGCTTGGGCTGCCCCGTTGCCATTGGCTGCACGTGCGCAGCCTGCGCATGCGCACCAGGACCTTTGCAAAATTCAAGATGGCGGCCTGAATTTGCTCAGTTAATGAATGGAATTTGATACGTACAGGCGTATTTGGGGGGAGGGGACCAAATGATCGCAGACAGACTCACGCACTGGGAAAAGCAAAACAGCTGAACGAATGGTGGTAAATAACAGTTTGAATCGGGATTTGAAACATAGCACGGCGAGCAAAGTGATAGACTGCGGTAACGAGCGATGAGGAGGGGAAGAGGAGGGGGGAAAAGGGAATTTGGAAGGGGGAAACAACGCGAAACCAAAACACCGCAGTGAAGAAAAACCAAAGGTAAGTCCCTAGGGTTTCAGGATAAATAAAACGAAAACGGAAAAAGAAAATTTTGGAGGGGGGGGGGGGTAGGTAGGAAATGCAGGGGTAATAACCCCCATAATACGCCTCGTTTTTGCGTACTTTTCGGCAAATTTTTGCGCGTCAAAATACGTGTACATCCGTGTATATACATGCGTAAATGGTTCCTAATTCGTTCCATAATTCGGGGAGTTCGCTGCTTGCGGAGCGATCACCCGTAAGTGGAAAAGGACGTTCGCTTTTTGCAAAGCGATCTCCTTTGCACGTTTTTCGAACCGTTTATGGGGTTTTTCCCAAAAATTTTGTCCCCAAAAATATATCAAAATATACCCCAAAATTTCCAAAAATTTCTAGGTTTTCCGTGCCGTGATACGAACCAAAATATATAGTATATAATCCGTTAAATTTCGAGAGCGAAAAAGCTCAGAAAAATTTCTAAAATTTGTAGATTTAAAATCGAAAAAGAAAAGAAAAATTTTCCGTATATAGCATATAAAAATGTACATATATATATAGCATAATTTTTAGAATATATATACTAGGTTTAGGTAGCGCTAGCGCCTTCCCGTTTAGGTAGAATCCATCCGCATAGATGGAGCGCTGCCTCTAGGGTAAGCGTAGCACATACCGTATTGCCACACAGTTTTTACCACCGGTCAGCGTAGTACAACAGCCGTCGCTGTCGACGATACGTGGCTGATTTAGGTGTTTTGCGCAGTCGGGTCCGACCGCGTAGGAGAGCCGCAGCTGGATAGTATAGCTGCTCCGGCGTTCCCGTGTGCACGCCAGCGATACGCGTCGCGTTAGGGTAGTAGGGCGGCTGCAGCGGAGGGTTTCGAATGGATTTCGACGGGGCGGGTCCACCCTTGACGTCCAGGAAGGGAGGCGCAGGTTGTCCATCGAAGTAGCTGTGGACGGCGTTCTCCATGCGCTCCTTCACGACCAAACGCCACTCGGCAAGCTGCTCGGGCGTCTTCCACTGCAGACCACCGGGCATCACAAACGCTTCTTCGGGCCCTTCCTGCAAAAACCAAAGCATTATATAGGTATATAGACAGCCCATCATGTTCTCGTACCGATAGGCAGGGGCGTAACGAGCTCGACGATCTTTCATGTCGACGCCCGTACCCCAGTACTGAGAATGAGCTGAGGCTTTGGCGAACAGCCACTCTGCATTGTCGACCATCCAGTCACGCACTGGAGGCTGATGGTAAAATTTTTCCCAGGCCAACATGTAGGCCGTTATCAAGCGTGGTCCGCTTGCCCAGGCACGGTCCATATCCTTATGTCTCAAATTTCGGTCGATCATGACCTTAATGACCGTACCAGCTGCTTGACGACCTTCAGGACTGCGGATATAAGCCGCAAGGTCGTAACGTTCGTGAAAAATGCAGCGGTCATGATGGAACCAGTGCTCCGCTGTCGATAGGGTGAAATCGTACCCTTTATGTGGGAGTTCGATCAGGTTGCCGTCAGGGCCCCGATACTTCCACATAAACGACAGCTCCATACGGTACGTGAAAAACGGAGCACCGTAGTGGGCGAGCGGCCAGCCTACTGAAGGCTGCAAGTAGTGGTAGGCGTATGCGTCGCGCAGTCCCCTGAGCGCAGCCTCAATCGTTCGCATTTCTCCCAGTTGGAAACCAAATATATCCCGCCATTGATCGGGCTGGAATAGATGCGGATATAGCATCAGTTCTGGGATGAGCTTGGCGGTTAGACAAGCTCGAGCCACCCGTAGAGAAGGTGAAGTCACCTCCAGCCGAAGGGGATAGAAAGGGACCCCGTCTTCCTCGAATTCTGGGAAGATCCACGTAACTCGATAGTACTGGGTAGGGTCCCCAGGGCGAACATTGAGCCACTCAGCTTCTCCGCGACCCACACGCTCTAACACCACTTCCTCCTGAGCCACTAACCACTGTCGCATTGTTGCAGCTAGGTAGGGAGTGTATATAACTTGGGAGATCCTTCTGAAAAAAAGTATATATAATACAGATAACACAAATTGAGATCGCACAGGGGTTATGAATTTGATCGAACCGCTTAGTTCGACTGAAATTCCCCAATAACTAACACGCAATACAAGGTGCTAGTTGGTATTCGGATTGAATATATACATCTGGTTCCTTCCGAAATACCTTATGCGTTGGGATATGTGCTAATGGTTCGGAAGAAAAATCAGAGGACTTTGGAATAGAGAGCAAATCAGCGAAACACTGCTTTGGGGAATTATTAGGGGTTTCAAATTGGACACGCTTTTCCTCTTTTTTCTTTTTCCTGTTTTTCTTCTTCTTTGGAAAATGGAAGTAGAAATGGAAGTAAAAGGCAGATTTTCTCTTCTTTTTCTTTTTCCGTTTTTGAGGAGAGGGTCGCCCCTCCATGCCCGCTTTTTTACCCCACTGTTGACGTTTGCTAGGTTCGTTTTCTTTTCTGGCTGGGACTGGGGTAGGTCCAGAATACACCTTAATGGACGGACCCTTGTTGAGACGTTCCATCGGCTTCGATGGTTCCTTCCCTTTGGGTTTGTCCTTGGTTCCTTGCCCCTTCTTTGCTTCCCGTCGAACCTGCGTATCGTTACGTATATGCGTACTGTAAAAATCAGAATTTGTCGTCGATTTTTGACTCAGCTCTACCAATTTTGAAGTTGGAACTTTCCCCTTTTTACGCTTTTTGCGTTTCTCAGGCTTCTCACGCTGTGCGTTTGCTTCAGAAATTTTGCAAATTTTTTGCAATTCGTCAGAATTTTCGTCTCTCAAAACTGCAAAACGCACCACAGTTGGAATTTCGGAATTTGAGATTGATTTTGAGTTTGCCGAGAAACTTTTGCGAAACACCTTTGCAGGCGGCATAGGTGAGTGTCTGGTCGCATGGCCAGATTGCTCTCCTTTATAGCCGTACTGCGATCCCCGCGCACTATGCAACCAAAACTTTTGACGCTGGGAATTTGATTGCGCAGCAAAATTACGAGCATCCGGATCAGAATTTGAGAAATGTGGCTGACGATAATTTTTACCGGAGCCGTACTGAAAATTTTCGCGCTGTCGACAGTCATTATATACGTACGTACGATTTCGCGCACTATTACCTGACCTGCCTGCGGAATTTTTGGTGAAAAATTTCCCGCTAGAATATGCACCCGGGCCCTGGGGCACACTCCATGAGGCTCTGGTCGGTACCGGCGGCTGGTAACTGCTCCTGTGGATATTTTGTGTGAGCCACTGCACGTACTGCTGCAATCCCTGTTGAAAATGTGGTTGCTGAAACTGAGTACAGGGGTGGGGATATGCGACTAGCGCATTAGGTGGAGGGGGGTTCTCAACATTTACACAGGAAAACACTTGTGTTTGGGTGGGTGAACCGGGGTCAGTTTCAGAATTCGAATTAAACCAGCGAAAAATTTTCCATCGTTCGGCACTGCCGATATCAGAATTATATACAGTTAAATTTGAGATTGCACTAGAATTAGACGACGAGTCTGAATTTGACTCCACATAAATTTTCGAATTGTCGGGACTTGTTTGTGACAATCTATCGGCATCGATAGAGCGGCCACGCCC
This sequence comes from Trissonchulus sp. WLG1_4, assembly GCA_030248245.1. Classification (NCBI taxonomy): domain Eukaryota; kingdom Metazoa; phylum Nematoda; class Enoplea; order Enoplida; family Ironidae; genus Trissonchulus; species Trissonchulus sp. WLG1_4. The sequence goes on along the minus strand of JASANF010010147.1, from coordinate 9,088 downwards.
AACTGTGCAATCTGAAATTTGGCTGGCAATATCACAAAACAATTCAGATGAAGTTTCTGAGAAACTGTCCCCTGCGCTTTCAGCTTGGGGGAGATCAGGGACCTCCTCTCCCCCGCTTAGCGAAAATTTTTGTTGGAAGGTCCAGAGAATGGGGAGGGGTATGTCGGTCTACGGTCGTAGTGCTCCTCACGGCGGGCCTGGCCACGGCCGCGTTCTCCACCCCGCCCACGGTAGGGTCTACCACGGGTGTTGTGAAAAACACGATTTCCGCGCCCTTCCTGTCGCTGAGGGCACTCACGAGCATAGTGTCCGTAGTTCTTACAGAACCGACAATCAATATTACGTAAATCCCCTCGATTTTGACCCCGTCCGCGGCCCCCTCGATTTGATTGCCCCATGAAGCAAATAGGTGGTAGGTAGAGCATGTGCTCCGGGCAAACATCAGCAAAATCAGAATAGGAGGGGTATTCAAAATTCGGCTCTTCCCTCTCAAATTCGGGGACCGTGGACACTGAAAGCGCATCAATTTTCTTGTTCAACTGTGCCACCTGTTCACCCAAATTTTTCGTCACAGTAAAGTATTCGTTTAGCCGTGAGGCCAAACAATCTGTGGGGGGTTTCGGCATAGTAGCAGGGGTAGCTCCTGTCGGAAAATCCGTTGGCAACAACGGAGCGTTCCGAGCTCCCGCTAATAAAGCCGAAGCGGTTGCCATTGTCCCCTCAGCGAGCAGTGAATCCTTCTCCACTCCCGAAATAATATCCATGATTCGGGATAAATTTTCAATACCGCCCCCAGTCCAATTTTTAGCATCTGCCAAAACTGAGATGCATTTGGCCCGCAATTCCGGTCGGAGACCCTTTTTCAACTGCTCTATAATTCTTTTGGAGCGCTCATTTTCGGGTTCCAACGGAAATGCTTTCACGGCCAGCAAATGCAAGTCAGTAATAAAAATGTGGGAGCTTTCACTCGGTAACTGATATCGGGAGAAGAATTTATCTGCCCACTGTTCCTTTGTTACCGGGAAAGGTTCATAGAGGCGAAAAATGAGAGATTTGAGCGCCTCGTATTCGTTGGGTAGCCCAATTTCTGTCAAATGTGAGAAAACTGAGGCCGTGACCAGATTCAACAACAGAGAGTACCACAGATTCTCCGGAACTGAATTTATCCGGGCAATTGATTCAAAATTTCTGACCCAATCTGTGATTTTCACCTTACTCTCTGAGCCTTCAAACGGCTTCAAATTGTTTTTGAAACAAATCAAATAGTCACGACGAGCCATTGTTGAATCTGTCAAGTTTGGACCCAACGAACCGTTTCCGGTAGCAACTTGCGAAGATGACTTCGCTGTCCCTAGCTGCGAAAAATTTTCAAAATTTTGACAATTATCCCCGTCCTTCGACGATTTTTCGTCAAGGTTACTAGCACTTTGAGAATGGGACAACTGAGAATTTTCCTTGTCCCTGTACGTAGCACAATTTCGACGTGGTTTGCTCAAAGCAATAGAATCAGACTGAGCTGAAGCAGAATTTCGACGTGGTGGGGAGGAAAACATTCATACAAATACAAACAAAATCAAAATTTTGACACAGAAAAACCAACACAGAAAAACCGTTCACACATTGTAAATTGAAGGAAAAATAAAAAGAAAATTTTCACTGATCACTCAATGCTGGCAGCCTAGCCATGTGAAGTTAAGCGGTGAGCTTAAACAGGTCCGAGCAAAGAGGTGATCAGTCGCCTACCTGACTACGAGTTAGGGCAAATAGAGACAAAGCGCAACGGAATAATAAAGGGAGTTTACTGATATAGAAATACACGAGGACAGGGCATTGATGCAGAAATACAGTAGGGACAATATGGACAACACGAGGGACACAACCTACCCGCCCGACAGAAAGGTACCGACTAACTGGTCTGATCGTATCGAGGAATATTAGCTACAGATGCCGAGGGACTCACACGGAAGAGTACACTAAGATTAGATTGAGTGTGTTGCACTTGGTGATGCAACTTGAGTTATGTGTACTTTGTCATTCTTGACAGTAAAACCGGAAAATGCAACTTTAATAGCATCTTTTGCGACATTTCATAGCATCTTTTGCGACATTTCATTACACGAGTTTTATAAAAAATAAAAATTAATAGCATGGAGACTTTTTTACTCGCCATATGGGCAATAAGGTAAAAATATTTGCCTGCAGTTCAAGAGCACATATTGTTTTTGTAAAAAAACGACCTTGATAAAAAGCTAGCCTCACCAAGATCAAATTCTAAAAATCTTTTAATTCCCTGTTCCCTAAAAAACTCCTTTGCCCTTTTACTAATCAACTTCTTATGCTTAGGAGCGTAATGCTTGAATATATGTTAAACTTCACAAGTAACGTACACATGTGTCATGTATATATTCATGTATTTTTTAGTATAAATCCAGCAATTGTATACTTGTGTTTTGTATTATATAGTAGTGTTTTAATTATATACTAGCAGAAAAAGTGTTTTGGGGTACGACAAGCTTTCATATCTGTAGCGAATATAATTACGAGTGTGGCGGAAAGTAACAAAGAACTTTTTATGAAACAATTTTCTTCACTTTCCCAAAAAATGCGTTTTCAGCCACTTTCAAAAAGTTTACTTCTGCAGTCTCCAGCCTCGTTCAAATTTTCGCAAAGGATGAAGCTCGTCGGATGCCAACATAAAATTTGTCCCTCCATATACTTTTATCCGGATAAAATTGTTAGGCGTGGATAAAGCTCTAGCTCCATCTCGGACAAAATTATCCGGAAAAAAGTGTCCGGGGGAACAATATTTCAGAGAGAACACTTTTATACGTAACAGGCTAACAGTAGACATAAGTGTGAAGTACATATGTCTAACAAGTGTGAATAGTCATTTGCTTACTTATAACCTCAGCTCACTATAGCTAAAACCGGAATATAGAGCGTCACTCATTTGCTGAACTTTTCCATCCACAAGCTCAAAAATACGCTAGTTTCAGCTAAACAAGCACTTTTGTTGACGAGCTTATATATTTTTTCACACGATGACAGTCAGTATTATTTTACCGTGTCGGTAAAATAAAGCGCGGCAAACACTAAATTTAGCAAACCAATGAATTTATTATATATCTATGCTATTAGATGATGGCAGCATTTACATATTTCTTAACAATTCCACAGTCTTTTCTGCAAATTATACCATTGCGCAACACACGAAAGCCGTTGATGTGCCCTAAAGTTGGCAACGGGACGAAACTTTTTAAGACAACTACTCGATACGATGCTCATACGACTGACGACGAGTCCTATTGAAGAAAAATTACTGAATCCGTTTTTGTCACTTTTACATGTCAGTTTTATGCTCTATAAAGCGGTTCAATAAGTGCAAAAAATGCAGGCGCCAGGCCCAGGCGAGAATGCGTTGATTTAAAATTTGGAACAGCTGGTTGTGCAAGATCAAATTTTTAAGTGAAAGCAAAGAGCGGAATTTAGTGTCAAATATATACGTTTCACTTCTAAAATATTCGACTGGAATACCCTGCACACAGACAACCTGCAGGTAATTTAATCTAAACATAATTGGATATATGATCTAAAAGGTCTACCGGACCAGACCGATAACGAACTCTACACATCAATGTGCACTATCAACACCTCTGATAAATTTACAGCAATCAGAGACTGATGAGTGGTTAGGTTCATCATAACGCCGCGACGTGTATCTGATGCACAGAAAGCTGACTGCTGGCGACGCAATCGAAAATCGTAGCTTTGGGTCTTATCCAAAATTGAATTTATCGGATTAGATTTAAGTTTATTTCATCAATAACTCAGCGTCTGGTAAAAGTAATTTACTGAAACTTGGCACACATCGAGATAATGTATGTAAGCCATGTAGAGCGAAATTTCAGCCGGCTACTTTAATTTTATGCTGTGTTATTAGCAAAATTAGTTCAAATCGAATCCGTTAAATCCAATTTTGGATGAGACTCTTACAGATCTATAACTGTAAAAAATAATTTGAAGATCCGTTGACTAGAACAATATTTTAGCAAGCTTTACGGTTACGGTGACTTGCCTACTAAAACTGACGCTTAAAATTTGCTAATTTCAACTGTAAATTTCACATAGGAGTTACAAACCTCAAGAAAATTGAAAACGAAAAAACAACCTGGCAATAAAAACTCAAGTTCAATGAAACTGTAAAAATTGCAACACTTGAAGTATGGGAAAACTTATTATCGTGAAACTCAGTCGAAGTTACGTAACGACTAACAAATAAATTCTAGTCATACTTGTTAAAGTAAAAACACAGAAACATAGAAATACAGACAGTGATAATTGTGCTATATTTTTATTATTTAAGGTACTGAAGCGTTTTGATAAATTATGTTGTCTGGGGAGCGAGAGGTTAGATTCTTACTGAATAACATCCGTTTTAGAATAGCCCATCGAACCCCCTTCTCTGGATTTGCAGACCAGCGCTCTACCATTTTCGCCACTAAGCCAATGCTGAGCTGTCAGTATTTAGTTACTGAATTAAATTGAATGAAAGATCAACCTTTAATGATTCCGAGCAAAATCGACAAAAGTTTATGAAACCTAAGCAAAGCCATTCTATTCTACGAGTCTACGGGAAAGTGGAAAAAAGTGATACCAAGAGTACATAATAAGATACTACTATAGTACTACTATATGTACTCTTAGTATATTGGTCCTATTATGTATTTTTGATGATACTAATGGATATAAATGGCTCGTACATAGATAAAATGTCACATTCAATGTACAAAAATCAGCGAAGCATGAAAGAATAGTCGGTACTGTCAAAAATCTTTCACCTAGAATATTATGGAATACGCAAAGCTAAAATTAAAATACATTTACTGAATGGAATTATCTAAATCCTTTACTGCTTTATTCTTGTATTTACATAATCTGATCTGACACAAACTGGTTCCGTTAACGGCAGTCAGTTAGTCAATACAAATCTACGCCAGTGTGTAGCTTTATAACTTAAAAAACACCAATAATCAATATATAATCAATAAGTAAACACAAACACAATCATTAATGATAAAGACAGTAATGAGGGTCTTCCCTGACTGCAGAACTGAGAGGGGGTGCCAGGGAGAAAAGTGAATTATTATTAATTAATAAAAATAACCGCTTCAACACGTGTACAATTGATATACAACTGTATAAGCCTCAGTATGACCTACCCATTCTCAACAGAGTCGAAATGCGCATGCGGTACGTTGACCGGCATGCAGTAGGAAATTACATATCTTGCCGACGGAACCTATCTGGCTTGGCGAGCATTTACATGCAGCACTTGCAACGAGCTCTGAGTCAATCAGACTCGAGCATCGTCACGTGAGTTTGTTGCAAGTGCTGTGTACTGGCTTGCAGTATTAAACTCAGATCTGGGCCCGATTTATCGAAGCAAAATGTTCGTCGTTGAAAATGTTCGTCGTTGAAAATTTTGGATTGATCGAAACATTTTCAACGACGAACATAACACGTAATTATAGGACAAATGTTCGTCGTTGAAAAACAAATGTTCGTCGTTGAAAAACAAATGTTCGTCGTTGAAAAACAAATGTTCGTCGTTGAAAAAGCAAATGTGCGTCGTTGAAAATGCTCGTCGTTGAAAAAACGAATGTTCGTCGTTGAAAAACAAATGTTCGTCGTTGAAAAACAAATGTTGAAAAATTTTTCAACGACGAACAATTTCAACGACACACTTTCAACGACGAACATTTGTTTTTCAACGACGAACATTTGTTTTTCAACGACGAAATTTGTTTTTTCAACGACGAACATTTTCAATGACTAACATTTTGTTTCGATAAATCGGGTCCAGATTTAAATGTTCCATGAGAGGGCAGCAGAACGTCTCACTCTTCTTCTATAATGACTATTATGTACTCTTGATGTTATTGGTTCCCAAATCCAATAACTGGTTACACTTGTGCGGTCTGTAATGCAACCAAAATTGACACACATCAATAACCGTTTCATAAAACTTTACCATTCACGAACATTTCGAAACAGAACGAGCCAAAAGTACAAGACAAGTTAATAATTGCAACAGGTTTTCGCTTGACAAAATATTCGGGCAGTAATAGATTTCGTCAAAAACATTCCAAACGTCAAAGCTTAATAACAGACTATAATGATATATGCTGCTAAAAAAAGAAAAAAAACTAGGATAATAGAAGTGAAATCCATATCTTTGAATGAATGTATAGTTTTTTTAATTGTCAAGTCTAATAAACTTGGGCTTAGATAAAATACGGAAGATAAAACCGTCAAAAAAGCAGCAGGAGATAACATAAAATGACAAAAAACGTTTTTTAATCCGAAAAAAATTTAATTTCGCCTGAAAATATAAAAAATACAGCCTTAAAAGCAGGCGATTCTTCAACGTCGCCTCATTAGATAAATAGGAAACGATATGCGAGTAGAATTTGAGAAATTTTGGGCAACAACACAAATTTTACTCAGGTATGAAAAAGAGGCATCTAAACTTATGAAGGCTATATTTGCGAAAACTAAAACTAACATACTGCTTACGGGAGGGGGGAAGGTTAATCGATATAAGACAAAAAATAGGGGTACTTGATTATTTTTTCAGATAAGTACATCAAATTGACTTAAACTTAGTTATTTTTTAGAAAGGGCTATGTCTTCACAAAAAAGGAGGGGTTCCTCCCAACCCTAAATCAGGGGGGGGGGCGTAATAACCTGTTCTAACTTGGCGGCTGTAAATAGTATATAGTTTATTGAAAATTTTTCGAGAGACGCAAAACTGTTGTTGATTCCAAACTGGTTTTCCTGAGCGCAGGTTTGAAAGTTTCATAAAAACTTCTCTCACTCTTTCCAAGTGTGTACTGTGCATGTTTGTGCCATATAATGCGCATATAATGGCATATAAATACATATAATAACCATGTACACAGTAAATTAGCAGAAAATTAATATGTAGTAGTAAAACTTGAAAAATGCAGAATTTCACTGGAAAATCTTCATTATTAACTAGATACTTTTAAGCCAGAAACTATGAACCCCCTTTTATCAACAGATTCTAAAAATCTACATATTTATATATGATGTACAGAGCAATATATGCAATCCATATACAGTCATGTTCTATAGTATATAATACATGAAATACCTATGACACATAGACGTAACCTTGGCCAAGTTTTATGAAAAAATTTTACGTTTACGTTCATTACGCTGATATCTGATCGTAACTTTTATATTACACTCCCCGCACGAAAAAGCAACGGAAAATTTGTCAAACGCCCAATATTTGAACTATTTTACGTTACAGTTTTTGCATTCTTTCATTGAAAAAGTTTACGATAAAACTTTATAGTTCCATTTCGGTACTAAGTTTTACTTACATATGTATTCAGCAAAAAATGAAACAGCAGAAAACACTTTATTTACATACATTCAATTCTAAAAAACTTTACATGCAACATCAATTTTATGCAACTTTTGAAAGAATGTCATGCTTTTTTCAACTTTTTCTATGCATATATATTCCTTTTCTGAATCTTTAACCGGCCCGCAGGCACTTCAAAATCAACGTTCAAAGTACATGTAATTTGGTCGATTCGTACCTCACCAGCGTTTGACAGTTCAATCGGTAAAATGCTGTTATCAATCACGTCAACAGCTAACCCTACACATTAGTGAAGTTCTTTCGTTTTTTTTGTTCACACCCAGAAGATGTGGGAGCACAGGGTGGTGCACAGATTCACCACTTCCTTGTGTTGAAGTTATACCAAGCTACGAGTAGTAACTTCAATACAAGAGTATTCTTAAGCTACCGAATGGGGAAAGTTAATATTTGTTACTTACTAGCTATATACATAGTATTAGGGGTATTTAAGGATGATTTTAGGGTGAGTTTTGAGACCTGACTTCCGATCCCGCCAACGGGGTTACCGCAAGCCGGGTACAGTCGTGAGTGTGCCTATTTTTTTTCGTAATTTTGCCGGCTGAACGGACATACGGCTGTTTTTATGCATCAACTGTTAGTCGAAATAAGGCACCTTGCATCCTCAGAATGTGAAAAACGCGCAAGGTGCCTCATGCGGGCTATCGGCTACCTCTTTGGAGGCCAGAAATGGCGTTGCCAGAAATGGCCTTCACGTCGCATCATGTGGTGGCACGGATAAAAGTGTCCCCTTAAAGTTTGCACCCCGGACACTATCATCCGGATAAAAGTGTACCCCTTTGGATAAATTTGTCCTTCCTTCCGGACACTTTAATCCAGATAATAGTGTCACCCAGAAACCTTTATCCGGATAAACGCATGCCCCCACTAAAATTGCCATTGATGGTTCAGGTTTAACATCAGGTTGAGGTTCAACTTCTGGTTTCGCACGGCGCAAGATGCACACATAATAAACGAAAGTGAACCTGAACAAGTAGTTGAACCTCAACGTAAATCAGAGGTTGAACCTGACCAGGAAGTCGCACCTTGACCTGAACCGGAAGTTGAACCTGAACCATCAGTGGCAATTTCAGTGGGGGGACACATTTATCAAAATAAAAGTGCCCGGGGGACATTTTTATCCAGATAAAAGTGTCTGGGTGGGGGGACAAATATATCCAAAGAGTGACATTACTGTCCGGATAAAAGTGTCCCCCCGTAAAATTTCCCCCTCCCTGTCCGGGAGGGGGAAATTTTACGGGGGGAGTACATAATAGCTTCTCACTCTATATAGAAGAAGAGTGAGACACTTTCCAGCCTGCCTGTGTTCTAGCACAGGCAGATGCGCTGGTCGTTTTCAGGCTACATGTTGACATTCTATGCAACATATGACTGGCCAATCAGCGCGTAGATTCCCTGCGTAACACACTGTAGTATATAATCGCTGATGCGTTGATAAGCATTAAGATAGGGATAAAAGCTCAATAACTCATTATTTATCCATAGTCGGCTTGCAAAAACATTAAAAAATGTTTGTAAATACCTCTAGGGATATTTTGGCAAACTTTCAGCGAAATTGATTGAGAAACTTTTGAGATATAAACTTTTCTGAATTTCTTCAAAGTTTCTCAATCA
>JASANF010010146.1:0-42044 GCA_030248245.1 Trissonchulus sp. WLG1_4 | reverse complement strand
AATCAATAATTTGACTAGCTGCTATAATCTTTATTATAATTTTCAATCAATTAATTAGGAATAATTAAGTTTTACAAATACAAAGGTACAACTATGATCACAAAAACTCATCTATCTAAAGAATGTTCTAAATGTTCTAAATAGAGCCACAAAGCATTTGAAATTGAAATAAATTAAAACAGAATAAAAACAGAGTTAGAAGCAATTTGCAAACTTAAGTTTTTCTGTTCGAAAAAGCCACATCACCAACAACATACTAAAATTATAGTACGCATGCTTTTAACTACACTAACACCGCTACAGTGCTACACACTACACAGTAACACACATTTTACAAAGTCACACACATTTTACAAAGTCACACACATTTTACAAAGTCACTACATAAACAAACAAAAAACACAAACCCAATGCCAAAATAGTTATCCCAGCAAGAAAGTATTAGATTATATACTACATACTACCGCTAAAGCCTAATTTCCGGAAACAAAAAACTCACACAGTTAAGTTACGTAGTTTGAAATTCGCAAACATGTAGTTAAAGCCCAATTCAATTGTTGACATGTTTCACAAAGACAGCTTTGTGCAAAAACTTGAGCTCAGCTTGTTATTTGTTATCACACATGGGCTTGGGTGGGATTGCCCTCCCCCCCAACCCGACCTCTCGCAAGGACTTTTAACCAACTGTTTTCTGTAAAAGACTAAAACTTGAGGGGTAACCTAATGGGTCAAAAACCGACTGAGTTCGTATATTTTTGTGCCATTTTTTGCTGGATGGAAATAGCTAAGACAAACTGGATTCAACAATGAACTGGGCTTGGCAGGAAAACATCAAGCATCTACTTAGTCTGACCAAAAAATGCTGGACCCTGAGCAAAAAATACGCGACTCCATTACGAAATTACAAAAAGAGTTATCCAGCATTAAAAGTACAGCGAAGTAGTTACAAAAATCAGGCAACCTGTTTTGTTTCAAGGTTCAGCACTTTCTGGTCAGACCTTAGCTCGAAATAGTCAAACCTACGGATAGCAGCCCACTCTAGGTTTGGCAAAAGTCAGAGAACGCACGGTTCCGCAGTGATCCGTTTCCACGGTTTCCAATTGACCGATACTCTCGATAAGAGAGCCCAGCACCCTTTCGTTGAATTCCGTTATTCCGTTCACGTGCAAATGTCGAAGCTGTTTTAGCCAGACCAAATCCGTTAAGGAGTTTCGCGTAAGATTTCGACAATACTTTATGCTGAGACTTTGCAAATGCGCACAGTTTACGCAGATCGCTGTTAGACACGCATCTGTGGTTCCAAAAACGCTGCTTAAACTTAAGTAGCGTAGCTTGGAAAGTTTGGAAATTTTGCGCAAACTTTGATCCGTTAATTTTTGACAACTTTCCAAGGATAAAACTTTCAAAAGTTTACACGAATCGCAGATGGCTACTAAATCGGCGTCGATGAAATTATCTCTGTTCCCGTCTAAATATAAATATTCCAAAAATTCCAAATTTGAAATCGGCGTAAAGTCGGCTATTCCGTGACAGTACGAAAGACCAAGCCGAGACAAAGTTTGATGTTTATTTTGGCAAAGTTGCTGCAAATCTGAATCCCGAATCGTACTTCGTTCCAAGTACAGTTCTCGAAGATTTGGGCACAAATCAGCGAATCTCAGATTGCGAATATAAAGCATAAAACTGCCCGAAAAATCCAGGGACTCAATTTTAATCGGTAAATCCGCGAAAGCCGATTCCGTCAAAACGAAAAATCCATAGCAACTTGCTCTCAAGCTGAAATCTCTTAAATTCGGCAGAGCGCGAAAAATTTCGCGTAAAATGTCGTCAGCAGCCGGACTGTCGATTTCAGGATTGTAAAAACAATTCGATAGCAAATCTAGACGGCAATTTTCCATGATCAATGTTTCCAACGAGGTTGGCAGGAATTTCAGGCATCCAAGAACTTTTTCCGACTCGAAAAAATGATGCGAAATATCGAGAAATCGTAAATTCGGACAAAAATCTCGAATAGACAAAATAGCCGGTTCCGTTAGCTCAAATTTGGCCGTAAACCCGCGAACAGTGCGAAAGTTACAAATATCCGCCAATTTCAATTTGCGCAAGTTCTGCCCACATTTCTGCAAAATCGACTGCAAAATTGCATCGCGTTTTTTCAGCGATTCATTGCAATTTGAAATATGATTTTTGTACAAAAGTTGGTGCAGCATTAAACTATCACTCTGGCGAAAAATTAACATGGCCGCGCATTTCCATAATTTGCAAACCCGCTCTACTTTAATCTGCTCTTGGAGGTTTAGGTACGAAAACACTAGGAGCAAAATATCCACGGGTAAATTAGGATCAAAATCTTCCTGCTGTGTCATCCTTTATAAAATAAAAATACAATTGTAAATAAGAAAAAAAGCCAAAATCGTGAAAAAACACAGTCAACGTGAGAACCCCACACGAATAAACAAAAACTGTATTGTACTACCGAAATTAAGATTGTATGATTCCTATCCAAAACAAAGAAATTAGCTAATTAAATCTAGTTTGGTTTGCGGAATTTACATAACTTCATCTGCAGATTGTCCACTTTAGCCACGAATGTTGACGCAACGTAATGGAACTTGGACACTTGAACGCTGTCAAAGTAAACGGCAAGTTTCAGAAAGCTGCATGAGTTTGCCTGCAGCACTTTCACAAAAAAATTTAAAGTCCAGTTTAATAATAATATTAAAAACATTTTATGTAGGATCTGTACCAATAAAACCACTATGGACATAATGCACTAATAAAAATTTTTTCAAATTTTTTAATTAAAAAAAATGTAATCTAAAAAAAGGTTAAAAATTTTAGGTACACCGTAAACCATATGTAAAACAAGAAAAAATACTTTTAAAGTTTAAAAAGGAAAACATCAAAATTCCAAACAATAGCCAAACCATACATGTACGAGAGCAGAGGGGGATGGGTGGGACCTCCCCCCAAAAATGAAGGGGCCGGGTGGAAGGGCCTCAAAAATTTTGGGCAAAATTTAGAAAAATTGGCACTTTTTTGCGTAAATGTCAAAAAATTGTCAACTTTTACGGTATTTTTGGTCGATCAGGGGGGGGGAGGTCCCCAAAATTTGGCCGAGAGGGCCCCTCAAAATTTTGACCCAGTTACATTATGAGCCAAACCACATAGACAATTAAACACCAAACAATAGCCAAAGCATATTAAGAATTAAACACCATAATAACATCAGACAAAATAGCAACTACTAAACTTAAATTAAAGCAAAGTTTTAAAGCACACCCACACACCTGTGCTAAAACAACGAGTTTCAACGGAGGAAAGTTTGCAAGCTGTTAGCTAGCCGAAGCGAAAGCAGTTTTAATTCGTCTCGCGTTTTGACTTTTAGATTCCACACAAGCGTTTCTAGTCGATATATAAGCAAGGTATGTAAGGTGTTCCGCAATATTGAGTGAAACCACACGTAAACAAACACACTTGCAGGTTTCAGGTTGACAAAAAAATTTTGACAAAAAATGGTAAAAAGATCCTGTGAACTTTTTATATAACTCTAGATGCGCAGAAAATCACTTCAACAGACATACATATTAGATAAAAATCTATTTCCTGTCTATTATTAGCATTAGATTTTGTTTCTAACTCTGCAAATCAGAAGGCACAGCTTAAACTTAAATTAAAATGTAACTGAGTTCATATAAAAACAGTTTAATTTGTTACAGTTAAACTGCTTTAGATAGCCTCACAACTTGAACTTGAGTTCTTGAGATTAAACTGCAATATTTAGGCACTAAAAAGATTGCATTACCATATTTGGCGAGAAAGGCACCTCCAAGTGCAGCGGAATTCGGAATGTCCAAAGTGTAAACCGGACGGTTGAAAATGTTGGACAAAATCTGAAAATTAAAAAATCCAATTGAAGCCCTACATTCTAATAAATATTCAATCTTTTAGATGCCTATCATTAGCGGCCGTAAATTAAGCAAATACCTACATTATATGGAACGAAAAATTAATAAGTAATAATTGATAAACTATGAAACATACCTGCAGAATTTCTTTGTTTACCGAAGCACCTCCAGTCACGAGCAACCGCCCATCTACAAAAAACTCATAAGAGGATAAAAATAAACCAGCATTTAAACAAACTAAAAACTGACATACATAAATAAGTTATATATATATATTAAAACTCAGATCAAGAAATACACTGTCGATAGCGGATAGTATATCTACATTTATGTACTAATTAATAACTAATATTAACTAACTTACTTTAACCTTAACTAATATAACACTGACAGTTTTACTTTGAGAAATTCCCATATCATCTGCGTGGACTTTTTTGGAATAGCACTGGCTTTCGATGACGGCCCGGGCCTCCACAGCACGCGGGAAGGAGTCCACCTAAATGTATTAACAGGGTTTCCAAGGGCCAACTCAACTCATTTAAGCCGTATCAAGAGTACATAATAGGAAGAGTATGACACTCTTCCTATTATGCCTACGGGCGTGCGTCCAATGCGGAGCGCGAAATAGCCCGTTTATGTACGGTTTTGAAAGGGGGTACCCCCTCAACGAAAGACCCCGTACTCAACTGAGGGGGAGGGTACCCCCCTCAACTCAGTACCCCGTCTTCAGTTGAGGGGGGGTACCCCCCCCCCCTCATTTCAAGACACTAACAAAGCCCTTGCGCTACCCCCCCCCCCCTCAGTTCAGTGCCCCGTCTTCAGTTGAGGGGGGGTACCCAACCTCAGTTCAGCACATCAACGAAAGTCTTTGTCAGTGTCTTGAAATGAGGGGGGGATACCCCCCCCCCCCTCAACTGAAGACGGGGTACTGAGTTGAGGGGGGGCACCCCCCCCTCAGTTGAGCACGGGGTATCGAACTGAGTAGGGGGCACCCCCCCTCCGCTGAGTACGGGGTCTTCAGTTGAAGGGGGTACCCCCCTCAAAACCGTACATACTACATACACGGGCTATTTCGCGCTGCGCATTGGACGCACGCCCGTAGGCATAACAGGAAGAGTGCCCTACTCTTCCTATTATGTAGTATTGGCCGTATATATTCCGTGGTCGTAGGTCGTAGGTCGACAGGACTACAACAACATGCCCGATGCTAATTTTGCACATTTTAGTAGAGGAATAAGGCTCGATTCATACCTACAGCCGTCTCCTTTCAACCGGCAAAATTACGAAATAATCACGACACAATCATATCTTATGCTATGAAATATTAGGGTCGATTCATACTTCAGTAGGGCATACGGACATACGGACAAGTTCGCGATTCATACTAGTGAGCCGTATGTACTATGTCCGTTTGTCCGTATGCCCGGCACTTTTTAACATTGTTGAGCTATGCTATTTTTTACCGGACATACAGACACAGATTTTTACGACTGTACGGACAAAAATATGAATTGACCAGCCGTTCTGCCGTTCAGTTTGTCCGTAGGTCCTACCTAATGTCCGTATATAAAGTATAAATAAATAAAGTATATAATATATAATATAAAGTATAAATAAATAAAGTATATAATATAGTATGTCATATAAAGTATAAATAAATAAATAGTACAATAGTAAATAAATATTAAATTAAGTACATAATGAATTGACTTTGATTTGCGTAATAAAAGTGTACATATATGTTAAATGCTTTCATATGGTTGATTTGCTTGATTGCTTTGTATCGCGTTTATAATGATAACTTTTGCATCGTGTAAAGACCTTATTTAGTGACCCTGGAGGGGGTTTTTATATCAAACAAAAATTATTTAAAAACAAATTTCGATCAAAACGTCATAAAGCATGGTGAAATCGAGCAAATTCTTACTGGTTGGTCATTCCCATCGAAACGGACAAACTGAGCTTTCGCTTTGGGCAAGATTTCCGGGGCATCAAAGTAAAAGCCTGAAAAAGGACATAATATTACTATTACAAAAATACCCTAACATCAACATAAATGCCAACTGGTCAGATTAAAAAGCATTAAAATTATGTTTAAATTAGTACTAGAATAAATGAATTAATAAATTAACAACATAAATATGAATAAAATTCATATACACCTAATTCAAGATTTGATAAATTTTCCACAATTCCCTAGGAAAACGTCGAAAAACTAACAAAAACTGGAGAAACAAAGAGTAGGAGGAGGGAGCGAAAAGCCGTCAATCAAAGTCAGCCAATCAGAAAGAAGTATATACCAAGTGTCAGCCAATCAAATTTAGCCAAAGAATTGAAAGCAAACGCAACAAAAACATGCATAAAATGGGCAAAAAACTAGTTATACAACAAAATAGTTTTATTTTTATATATTTTTCCTGAAAATTAACAAACAATACGTGAATGTCAAAAGAAAAAGAATCAATAACAACAAAAATTTTATGCTTAACAAATTGCGTGATAGCAACATCAACAATTAATGATTAAAAAATTATCTACACCGAAAACGCCACTTTAAATGAACATATTATTACTAGATTACTTTATGTCAACACAAATCTCAAGTGCAACGCCAATGCAGTGACGTATTTCAAACTACATAAAGATGTCTTAGCACACAAACTCTCGGCCGTGATCGTCTAGTGGTTAGGACATTGCGTTGTGGCCGCAATAACCCAGGTTCGAATCCTGGTCACGGCATTCTTTTGCATTTTTCACATTTTTTCTTACCAATATTTCCGTCATTCCCTGGTTTTGTTTCGAGCATTAGTTTTGCAAACTCGGTCCAACTTGAGCAGTGAACTGAATTTTTGACATTTTCTCGCGTAAGTGATCCATTTTTGAAGCTAAAACGATAAAATAGAATTTTGCATGGCCAAAGAATTTAGTAACAGAATAGATACGTTGTAAAGACTTGTGGAATTGTGAATCCTTTATTTTCTTATGTAACCAGTAACCACTACGTACCTAAATCGAACTACCTTGCAGGCCCTTCAATTCCTACTCAACCCTTTTTTGTCAGTTCAACCGTACCACCAGAAATACTGACTAATCCCTACACATGTTGATCTTACACATCAAGTGGGCACTGGCACTGGGCAGGTAGGAAAATCTGGGCGGTGGGGAGGCTGGCTGATCCTCCTTGAGGGAGGGGGGATGCGGACTACTTTTTTTGCACAGCCTACTCTTCCTACGTGAGGCTATACGTAATATCACGAGCAGGGCCCGGTTTCATAAACAATGAATCGCGATTCATTAGTAACACTGGTGCAACATCGGAAATCGAGTACAACTTGGCCTTTACACAATATTTCTGCTAGATATTTTCATGACAGGTAGCCAATATGTTACACCACGTGTGGTTCAAATCTCATGATAGTCAAGTTATCCAGTGAAAACTATAGCTAGCTTGAAATCATTCATTAGTTGCAAATATTAGTGAATTTCTTAAAACCACTAATATTTACTAATACTTGGAACTAATGAATGACTTTGACTTAGCTAGACTTTTGTCTGCACAAGCAAATGTAACAAAAGTTTGCACACACATTATCTAACATATTGCCTATATGTTGTGAAAATTTCCAACATGAGCATTAAGTTAACGCAAAGTTATAACTTATTTTTTAGCTTATATCGGTGTTACCAAGAGTGCATAATAAGAAGAGTATGACACTCGTCCAATTCCTGGCAGGGGTCGGAATTACAACCTGCGACCATTAACTCCAAAAACAGGCCACGAATTGGACCATAGTACCACCCCCACAAACTGGACCCCGGTCCAAAACGTGGCAGGGGTACCCCCCCCCCACAAACCCGACCCCGGTCCAATTTGTGGGGGGGGTACCCCCCCCCCACGTTTTGACCACTAGGGTCTGATTTGTGGGGGGGGGGGTTACCCCCCCCCACGTTTTGGACCGGGGTCGGGTTTGTGGGGGGGTACCCCTGCCACGTTTTGGACCGGGGTCCAGTTTGTGGGGGTGGTACTATGGTCCAATTCGTGGCCTGTTTTTGGAGTTAATGGTCGCAGGTTGTAATTCCGACCCCTGCCAGGAATTGGACGAGTGTCATACTCTTCTTATTATGCACTCTTGGTGTTACTAATGAATCGCAACTGATCTTTTATGAAACCGGGCCCAGGTCTGTCCGTTCAGCCGACAAAATGAAGAATTAATGACGTCACAGAGGCGCTGGCTGATCCACTGCACTAGGCTGCTAGCATACATGTATGAAGGTAGGGGCCTAGGGGGATGGGGGATTACCCCTCCCCCCCCCCACCAAATCGAGGACCCGGGGGGTCCCCAAAATTCGGGCAAAATTTAGACAAAATGACCCTTTTTTGCGAAATTTTTACAAAATTTTACAAAATTTAGGGTATTTTTGGTCGATCAGGGGGGGGAGGGTCCCCAAAATTTGGCGGGAGAGGCCCCCCCAAAATTTTGATCCCGTTAAGTACATGTATGGCTGCTATTGACGTCATTCTGCAGGCTGAACGCAGGGGTGGACGCGGGTCAGAATTTTCGACCCGCGACTCAACCCAACCCGCGGCTCGACACTCGTGGGTAACCCGCGACCCAACCCGCACCGTAAAACCCGACCCGCGACCCACTTTGACCCACCACTCGGCGTAGCCAGAATTTTGATAGGGCGGGGGGTTCGCACCTTGTTCAGTTTTTTGCTCACTTGTTTTAACTGACTATTGCGTTGTCCGGGAGCGTCAGCCACCAAAATTCTTTTATTTTTCCTGTTGTGCCACAGCACAACAGCTCTTTAATTTTGATTCTGGACAATAACACTGAGCTTGTGTTCATCTTTTGTCAGTTGGTTTGTGTTCTTTTGTCAGTTGGTTTGTGTAACCTGTGCTTCAATCTAACAGTGCGTGTGTCACATTAGTTTTGCAGTGTTTCTTACGCTGGTTCGGATGGATTCAGTGTTAAACTACAAGGGCTAGTGAAAACACATCTACTTTACGTGCAATACCATTTGAGATTATGGAACGCAAAAACAAGTAAAAGGACGGAATCGAACCGCCTGTCATCAGATTTGAACGCGAACGCGCTACCGTCTAAGCCAACCAGCTCGCAAAGGTGTTGAAGTTGAAATAAGTTTATTGTTATCAATAAAACATCTTAGCGTTTATCGTGACAGTTTGAAGATTTATGTGATCAATTATTATTACTGAATAGACATAGTGAAATTAGATTTCAATTATTAGATAATATGTATGTTTAACATTATACTACGAAAGTATAGCGCTGCACAACAGGTTTTAACTGACCTCTGGTCAGTTTACTTGAAAGAAAATGCTTACCGCTTACTGAAGCTTTTACCGCAGATTGGGCTTGTTAAACTTATTGGCGAAGTGGCTTACATAACAAAATGTAAATTTGGTTATTTAAATTAAATAAACTCACTGTTGCGGGGGTCTGGGCCTGAGGGCCGCAGCCCCCCGATAAAATGGAGGTTTTTTCGATTTTTGGACAAATTTGGTCAACTAGAGACGTATCAAAAAAATTTTCCGACAGGAACATTGAAAACAAAAGATGGGAACTTCATATCAGACAGTATGCATATTACACAAGTAAATGCAGCATAATGTTACTTTTACAGACAGGCATATATAGGCTTTGATGAAAGTTAATAACAATGCATAGTAAACCACAGTGTGTAGGGGTCTGGGGGCGGGAGTCCCCAGAAAAAAATTTGAGAATTTTTCAATTTATAGGCCAAATTTTGTCAGTAGTAGTGGTTTTTTTCAGTTTTCGCGGGTCGGAAAAAATTCTTTCGACCCGCGCAGCCTGAAGTGGGAACTAAGTGGCTTAGTGGCATTGAACATAAAACTGGAGCTCAAAACACCGGCGAGTGCACAAGCTAGAAATTGAAAACGGGAGGACAATATTTGGCACAACGAACCGCAAATTTACTAAAAATGTCAATTTAACAACTAAAACTATGCGCTCAACAGTGTATTAAGCAAATAAATAGTGCACAATGCACAAAATACCCATGCAATAGCATTAGCTGAAAGACAAAAGAATTCAAAAGAATGTACATATATAAGCCACACTGGCGGTCCCAGACTTCGATTTCGGGGGGGGCGGAGGTCTGACGAAATTTTTTCACTTTTTATAATAGCGTTTTTCAGCTTAACGCTATTTTGTTATAGCCGCAGCCATATCAAGGGCAATGAATTGACTCTGTTTGTATTCAAAACCAGTGGTGTACCCAGGAAAAAATGGAGAATTTTTCAATATTTAGGCCGAATTTGGTAAACTGGAGACGTATCAGAAATTTTTTAGGCCGGATTTTCACAAACGCAAGATACTACACCTTAAAGTTGCAGGGGTCTGGGGGCGGCAGCCCCCAGAAAAAAATTGGGGGAAATTTTTGATTTTTAGGCCAAATTTGGTCAATTGGAGACGCTTCAGAAAATTTTTCCGGCCGGACCATAAAAACCAAAGGGGGGACCCTTGTGTAAAATTTCAGTCGGGAAAAATTTCGGGGGGGGGGGGGCGGCCGCCCCCCCCCCCCCCCCCCCCCCCCCTGGGACCGCCCCTGATAAGCCACTAGGTTGCAGGGGCTGTGGCGTACCCAGAAATACATTTCTGAGAGAATGACTTTTCCTTTTTTTTGTAATGGTCACACTCACAACTCACAATCACAATGCACATTTTAGCAATTGTAAAACTTAAATTCGCATTACAATCGGAAGGACACTAACCCACAAAGATGCGGGGGTCTGGGCCTGGGGGCGGCAGTCCCCAAAAAAAATTAAAGCTTTTTTCAATTTTTAGGCCGAATTTGGTCAACTGCAGACGTATCAGAATTTTTTACGACAGAAAAATAAAGCAAAAGATGAGAACATCACATCAGACAGCGTATTACACAACTAAATGCAGCATGTAAATACTTGTGTATACATGTATAGGCTTTGATGAAAGATAATACCAATAAGGGGTCTGGGGGCGGCAGCTCCCAGGAAAAAAGGTCGAGAATTTTTTCAATTTTAGGAATTTTTTTGCCACCCCACGCGTTTTCCCCATCGTGTGAAACAGGCTTAAATAGGCCCCCAAAGCAACATGGAGATGGGCCTATCTAGTCCACACTCCACAGCAGGTCACAAGGGCCTAAATAGGCCCATAAAGCCACACGGAGAGGGGCCTATCTGTTCCACAGCAGGCTACAGGGCCTAAATAGGCCCAAAAGCAACATGGAGAGGGGCCTATCTGTTCCACAGCAGGCTACAGGGCCTAAATAGGCCCCCAAAGCAACATGGAGAGGGGCCTATCTGGATCACAGCAGGCTACAACGGCCTCAATAGGCCCTAAAACAACATGGAGAGCGACCTGCATGAATGCGCAAGTCGGTGGCTTATCGGCCCTTCGGGCCGATAGCCACCCGACTCGATAGGCCCTCGACCCAATGGGGGGGGGCGAGGCCCCCCCCCCCGCCTCCCCACCTACATCCGCCTATGTGTGGAACTCTTCCTATTCTGTCAAAGCGGTCCATATTCTGCGTCGGTACCTTGTTTACCACAGCAAGACACTAAGACACATTACCGGCTCAAATAGATATGTATGTAGCATAAGGTAAAGCGTCGCATTCTGCCTATCCTGTACTCTTGGCACAATAAACAAACACTCAGTAAAACAATAACAGCTATCACGAGTGTACGCCCCCATCCGTCTTCAATGTGTGAAGTTACACAGTTTTTGTTTTAGTTACGAAGTAACTCTGCAACATTTATTATCAAGAGTAATAATTATTATCACAATATCGCCAGATTTGCATCTAAACATGTACTCTTGATGCTATGTATACCATTACCACAGCATTCCCATGTACTCCTGAGCCTGTGACGGACTAGCCAGGACGTGCACTTCCAGTTGAGTGCGTGCTTCGGTCAATTGCACCAAAACCGTGTCACCAGTTCCCAAACTCACCTAGACAAATAGCCAACACCAAGAGTACATAATAGGAAAGAGTATGACACTTTTTTACGAGTCACTTGCACATAATATACCAATTAATGATGTAAGGTAACCGGTTCATAACCGTCCGTATCTTTGTCCCAGTCGTTTTGTTTGAGCCCACTCCCCACACATTTAGACTCAAACGTAACAACTTTCTTGAGGGAACCAAAATGGAATCATGTTTTGTTTGTAGAAAAAAGTCCGCGAAGAACAGCAAAAAATGAATAATTCTTTTCTACACTATTCTTTACTGTAGTCAACTAAAACTTGTCCTTATCCTTCTATCATTACGAACAATGATTTAGGAAATTTTTTTATGTTTCCCTTTCCCATTCGCAAGCGGAAAGCATGACACAGATTTGGGCAAAGGACCGATGCAAGCACTTCTACAAGTCGTAACTCGTGGGTGTTTAGTTTCTATCGGCTGAACAGACATACGGCTGTAAGAACGTATGAAATACGAACGACGATGAGCATAAATAATCATTTTATGTTATGATATAGTAATACATATTCCCGACCTGCCTCAAAAGACCTAGCCTGATATTGTACTTAAGTCCTTAGTCAACACGTAGGTATGACACAACATAGTTAACGAAACCGGTACATACATATTACATAGGTATGTACATAGGACACATACTCGCGTGAAATCATATATGAACACGTGAAAATATTTCATAACGATAATTGACTACATAGTTATCGCCTATCGGTATTCCCACTACATACATACATCCCAAACTACTGAGTACAGTCAATTGTAGTAAACAGGTTACAGTTTTACAGTAAAAATTTTTTTACTGGCGACAAGAAAGTTCACTAGCTTAAAGAGAAGAGAAAAAGACAAAAAAAGGGTGACAGCTGCGCCCCCTGAATTGTTGTAAATGAGAATCAGGGCCTATGAGACTCGGGGGCTGTGGTGTAGTGGTTAGCATGCTTGATTTCGAATCAGGCGGCCCGGGTTCGATTCCCGGCGCCTCCATTTCTTTCATTCTTTCTAAATTGGGCCTCCTCTTTCTTTCAACAGAATCTTACACAGTATGTGGTTCAACTATACCATAGCATTCCCATGTACTCGTGCGCCCGCAGCGGACTGGCCAGAACGTGTACGTCCAGGAAAGTGCGAGCCTCAGTCATTTGCACCAAAACTGTGTCACTCGTTCCCAAACTCACCTGCAACACAGCGCTGATCCAACACTGCATTTTACTGGTATGACCAAAAGTACATAATAGGACCTACAGTACTGTGCAAAAAAAAGTTCCCTGTTCGTCGGCGTACGACGAGCTTCATCCGTCGCGAAAGGTGACCAAAGTTGGCCGGAAAGTGACGAACAAAAATTTTTCTCAAAAAGCGCTCCCAAACACATTTTCAATGTAAAAAAGTGAAAATTTGAAAATTTGTTTGTTCATCACTTTCCGGCCACCGTTCGTCACTTTTCGCGAATGATGAAGCTCGTCGTACGCCGACGAACGGGGAACTTTTTTACGCACAGTACTGTACGATGATAGGAGTACCACTACTACCATTTTTAACGTGTAAACATAAGCAAGGGTACCCCAGCTTTACATATACATGAAATACGTGTGCTGTCTGTATTTACACAATGTTACTGTGCAACACACTACCGTAACCCCTATCGATACCTCCACAAGCTCAACTATTTTTTAAAATTTAATGAAATATATATTTAAATTCATGAAAATACCTGTAGATTTGTAAACTAAAAAGTATTGTTTTGAAGAGTAAAAAATTTACAATATACACTTGAATAAGCAATTGAGCCTACGCCCTACAGTTTGACATCTGGGGGTTTTCGCCTTAGATACATGCAAAAAAGGGGTTGCTTATCCCCACTTCCACAGGCGAGTGTCCCAAAAATCTGAGCAAAAGTGTGCACAATGGCAATTTTTGAAATTACAGCAAACTTTTAAGTACTGTCGGTTGTAAATCATTGAAAGAGAATGACCACAATTTGACTCCTCTGAAAATTAGACCTCGTTACTATATGTTGTCACAGACCGACAAGTGTCTGAATTGATCCTGAGAATTTCAAATGTCATTCAGTTTTAGATATGGCGCAATTATAAATATTCAAATGAAACCGTAAAGTTGAAAAATCCACAAAGTTGAAAAAACCAGATTAAGTTCGATTTAAATTTTAATTAACTGTGAGAACCAGCTGTTGCCGAACTCATGTTTCAAAACGTTATCATGTACTTTTGTAGAAGAAATTGTGGAAGATGATATGGACCTGGAAATCGAGAATATGGACACTGTTTTGGGACTTTGTGTAGCTGGACTAGGTGCAGTAATTCAGGGGGCTACACTAATTATAGAATCGTTTTATGACGCTGAACGTAAAAAGCGTGTGTCTGTGTAGCGAGGCGATATCGATAAAGCTATATTACAGGACGAACGTCGACTTTTCAAACTCACTTGCCTAACTGTCGGATTACCCGAAAATATTAAACCGATTTCTGATGCTTTTACTGCCAAAATGGAGTCAAAGGGGGCCGTCAACGTACCCCAAATTTTGGGAGCTATAGACGTTGCTCATTTACCTATTGCTGCTCCAGCCAATTCGTGCCCTGAAACGTATTTTACAATAACTAAACATGCCTACACAAGTTCTGCTCAAGTCGTTGCTGGCCCTGATTTGATAGTGAGCAGAGTAGACACTGGGTACCCTGGCCGCCATAATGACTGGAATATTTATCAGAAAAGCAGGGCTCTTGAGTGGGTACCTGAAGGGTACAAACTGTTGGGCGACGGAGCTTATATGGGGTCTGCTAAAAGGATATCGGCTTTTCGTGACGCTGGAAATTTATCCGATCATCAAAGACAGTGTAACTATACGTGGTATCGTCGGCTCGAATTTGCATTGAGCGAGTTTTCGGTTTAGTTAAAAACCGATGGAAAATTCTTGTTCGTAATAAAAATCGTGACTTGGATCTGCACACTGAAACCGTTATGACCTCCTTTCGTTTACATAAGTTTTGCTCGCGCACTAACCGGAGGTTATGATAAAGACGCGATTGTTCAACCGTGGTTAAATTAACCACGTTGTGGTTAACTTTGTATGATAAGGACACCCATGGTTAAATTAACCACGCCGTGGTTATTTTGCACTAGTGTTATGATAAAGACGCAATATTTAACCATGGTTAAGTTAACCACGCCGTGGTTAAATGTCGCTAACCAGCCGTTAAGCACTCGTGGTTAATTTAACCACGGCCTTAACCACACGTGGTTAACTTAGCCATCTTACGATAACGACGACCCGTGATTAAGTTAACCATGGTTAACTTAACCACGGTTAAATTAACTATATGATAAAGAGGCCTTATGACTATTCGCGATAGTATGTTATCATGACTGTGTCCTATTTACTTATACTCGTAATAGCATCAACGTGAAAATATAACATATTACTTGAAGCGAGCGGGGCGATTAAACACATTAAATTGTTTTATGTCTCCATCTAGCTTGCCATTTATTTGCCGCCTTTCAAAACGAAAACAAGCAGCAATTTTATACAAATTTTTTGAGTTTTAATCCATAGCCACAGCAGAATTATTTCAGTCATGACGAACACAATGCAGGTAGTAATTTTCAGTGCAACATGTAATCGGTAGAATAGACATTAGCTGGAAGAAGTCCCTTCAAAAGAAGGCTAACCTGTCGCTCACACTTTTTCAACTTTCATATAGGTTTTTTGCTATTTTTGTGAATTTGTTTGTAAATTTTACATGGAATAAAGTTAAATAATAATATGTTGAAATAGGATTTAACTATTTGTGTAAAAAAAGGTGCAGAGGATCGAGCCCGGGACTTTTGTGTGGACTTGAAGAATTCTAAACACTGCACCCCAACCATCAAGTCTTGTAGCCCCAATTATTCTTCTTGTTAAGCCCTTAAGTTTTCCTATAAACAACGCAGACATCGGCATCTTGGTCACGTGGCCAACCCGATCCATATTTAAACGTAGTCCTCCAAGTATATATACCTCATTCAAACCACACACGCGGTTTCCTGAGTTACCTGCAAGGATATGGTTTGCCAACCTCATACGAAGACGCGTGGTCCACAATCTACATCCAATATATTACCGTAAAGGATTGCACCGCCACAGTCTTACACACACTTGACCCGACTTTTCCCCCCAATCCATCCCACATTTCGTTCCCTAACTTAAAAAAACAGCTGACTGACAGCTCCCCCAGGTTTCCAAAGCTTTATGTGTGCATATGACTTGAATTTACCCAAGCTTGGGCACAAATTCCGACGAACCAAGCCCCAACGGGCTTAAAAAAACAAACGTCTGTGCGGTTAGTGCATGTTCTGTGTAGCTATCAGGGTGTTAGCGAAAGAAGAAACACGTTGCATTTATGGCTAATAAATTTACACCATTGTCTAAAATGCCTCAAGCTTGGTTTATACCTGTCCGTATTTGCGTCTGTAAGCCAGTGTAGACTCACAGTTTTAAATGCAGTCTGTTTGCGTCTTTCTGTCTAGCTCACACAGCAGAAATGAGTCTCTGGTTGACAAAACTTTGTAAAGCAACTACTTAAACATTAAATTTACAGAATAAACGACACTGTGATAAACGCGTACTCGACCAAAAGGTATATACCAATAAAACTGCTATGCCAAAATATGCTTAAGATTTTCTGGTTAGAAAGTAATTTTTAAATATCTTTGAAACTACCGTTAAGGTACGCTTTACTTAGTTTTGGGACGACTTTTGCTAATTTGTTCTGCTTGTTTTGAGTAATTCTGGAAGTATATATTTAAATTATCTAATTTTAGATAACTGAAGCGTCAGTCAATTAAAAAATTAAGTTTAGGGATTCAAAAACTATAGAAAACTACTGATTTGGCAATTCCGGCCCTACAGTAAGCTAGCTAACAACAACAAACCGAAGCTAGCTGGCTGGCCGCCTGGGCCAGCTCACACACAATCACACCTTACAGAAAAATTACACAAAAACACGCACACAAATTTGCCACAGCGAATACTTGAAGACGTGCGATTTACGAAGGGCAAAACAAATGTAAAGTCCTGTCGCTACTGAGGTAGCGACAGGAATAAAGCTAAGAATTTAAGTAAGGCTGGAGATATATTAAAAGGATAGACTTACCAACGCAAAGTTGTGTCAATTGTGAATCAGCTTGTTGTGCCGTTCTGTGTCAAGTAAGGACAAGAAAACGTAGTTGCAGCCAAATACTGCGCAACGGTTTGTGCAATGAGGTAAAAATTCATCCGGTAAATGATTAGGCGTTGCGTGCACTCTAACAAAGTTGTAAAATGACACCCTCTGATGGGATCCGGGATTGGGCTTGGCATTTTTCATTTGTTAGCTCGTAAAAACGCCACGAAATTAATGGCAGCGACTGGGGTTGATGCGCATACACAACTTTTTCGCTCGCAAATTGAAAAATCTGATTTAAACCTGGTGCGATTACAATGGCTCATATAAAACCACAATTCGTCCCTTATTTCTTTTGGAGGGTTCACATTTTTAAAGTATTATATATATATATAATCACCATACGTACTCTGTCTATTTTTTTCAAATCTACGAAAGCTTGCGAAGTTAAATACTGATAATATTGTTTTGACAATTATTGCTTTATAACTTAGCAGACTAGTATCTCTCAAAAATACAAAACTTAGTCGAGTATGTCCACAATATCAACTATTCTTGACCAGAATGTGAAACCTACTTTAGAAAAGAGCGATTTGCAACCAACAATGATCGAAAAAGCCTACAGTGAAGTTTCAATACACTATTTTAAGACCCAAGATTGGTATCTAAATGCACAAAAATCAAATATTTTGCCGTCTGATTTTCGACAATTTTAGTGACATCTGCCGAATAAAATTTTTGCAGATGCGGATGCGGATGTCAAAACGTTGCGGATCATCCGCGGATGCGGATGCGGATATCCGCGACATCTCTAATGGTAACGTCACATCAGACGGTGTGTTGCACAAGTAAATGTAGCATAATATGTACTCGTGTATACATGCATAGGATTTGACGAAAGATAATAACAAAGATAGTTAGCCACAGAGCCGCAGGGGTCTGGGGGAGGCAACCCCCAGAAAAAAAATTGGGGAAATTTTTGATTTTTAGGCCAAATTTGGTCAATTGGAGACGTATCAGAATTTTTTTAGGACTGGCGATAAAAACCAAATGGGGGACCTTTGTTGACAATTTTTTCAGGTTCGACCAAAAGAGGTGGGGGGGGGGTCGCGATCCCCGCGACCCCCCCCTGGCTACGCCCCTGCGTACAATTCATTCAATCTATTCATCGTCGGTTATTGATTATAACAAGAGTACACTCAGAGGATAAGTCTGTAGAGAGGGAGGTTGATAATTTTATTTCTTGTTTCTGCTAAAAGAGGACTACAGATTGTCTCACTCTTCTTATAGAAAGAAATACCATTATTAATAATAATTATTTTTATTACAACAATTCTTGTTGTTCACACTAATTTTATATATTTTTCATTCTGATCAATCGAAAGGTCTGTACGGAATGCGACGCAATGTGTTTGTGTTTTCACCCATTTTGACTGGATTGAAATAATGTTGTGGTGGCTGTTTCTCATAAATTAATTTTGATTTGTGTTAGTTATACTTTGCATTAACTTGATCATGTTAAATGCTAATTCTTGTGGTTATTAGTTGCATAATTTGTCTCATAATTTATACCTATACGTAAATCATTTTCTCCATGTGATGTTGCCCCATGTAGTAAATACTATCAGCTGTTTGGCATTAATCAATTACGGTCACCTGGAACAACAACCGGCTAACTTCATTTTTTGAAAAAATGGAGTTAAGTAGCTACTTTTGTACAATAGATGATGCTCTATCCAGTGGTGCTAATTTTGTGCGTAAACTTGCATTTTGTGCGAAGATAGAGCAGCTTTTCAGTTGGCCGGTTGTTGCACTTTTTTCGTACAAGTTGAATTTGGTGAAATACTATTTAGTTACAGCAGTTAGCGCTAGGGGTGGGCACGGTAAACTTACCGCGCGGTAAACGCGTTACCGCATCTTGCCTGTTACCGCGGTTACCGCACAATTTTAAAGCCTTTATAGCGCGTCCGAATGGATTTTTAGTTCAAAATAATGCTTAATCAGCAAACAACTAACAAAAATTCTATGTTTTTAACATTTTTGTTTGTTTTTCTAGGTACTTTTATAGTGTAGTGCGTTTTCTGTGTTATAGATAAGTTATGATATGTGCATGTCTTCAACTGTTCGTTAACTTTAACGAGGTTTTGTGTCTTGATGGTCCAATAGAATAGAATTTGGTCACCATCTTTAATAACTGTAAGAACAAACAATACAGTACCATGGATTATACGAATGTGGTCGTTTGGAGCTGGTAGAATGCCCACCAGCTGAAATTGCTCAATCAAACGCCAGAACCAATTCCCATGCAGACCGGCATTGGCCCAGCGGCTCAGACAGTAGAGTGCTGGTCTGCAGATTCAGCGATAGGCGGTTGTCTCCGCTATCAGTTTCATTGGTTTTGTCATTTTTTGGTTTTTTCTATCTGGTATAAAATACGACTTTGTTTTTGACACTTGTGTAAATCTTGATGTTCACCACTCCACCGCCATAGCTGCAAAGTTTTGTCCTTGTCCGTTCAAGGTAGTGACTAACAAGGGGACAATTGCCGCAGAAATAGCTTTTTAAATCTTAAAAAGTTACATTTGAGACAAGTTTTGCGTTAACAAATATATAATATATACTTCGTTACGGCAACAGTAGACGTTTTGTTACCGCGGTTACCGCGATTTGCGGTAATACCGCGGTAATTACTCCAGGTAAACAATAGAGGTTTGTCCTTGACTGTTTAAGCCTACGACTGACGAGGTGACAATTAGATAGTCGCGCAAATAGTCTTTAGAGACCCCAAAGGCTCCATTTGAGGCAAAAATTTGCTACTGACTAATATATCGAAACTTTGTTGCGGTAACCGCAGACGTTTTGTTACCGCGGTTACCGCAAAATTTTGCGGTAATTACCGCAAAAACCGCGGTAATTTTTGCGGTATGCGGTAATGGAAAATCGTTACCGCGCCCACCCCTAGTTAGCGCCATACTTTTTACGAAACTCATTAGGTAGTACCTTCTACTATGTCTGTGCCAAATTAGAGCATTCATGATGTCAGCGTAAATTCTTGGTGCATCAGGTTAGAAAGCGGCTAACTGTTGACCTTCATCATGTATGTGTCAGTGCAACAACCGGCCAAACCATCAAACGTGTAAAATTTGTGTTGCAACAACCGGCCAACTGCAGATGAGAGTTTTAAGTTTGCTTTGGAAAAATTGTCAGTTAAAGCTTTTCTGTTGAAATTTTACAGAAAAATAGAACAAAATTCGAGGTTTAATTTAAGCTACTGCTTGTAAAAATGGTGGAATAAATGCTGGATCAAAACGCTGCAAACTTTAAAGTCGATTTTCTCATTTTCAACTTTTTGTAAGTTAGCCGGTTGTTGTTCTAGGGGACCTAGTTTACTATGTTGTTGAAATTGGCGAGCGGAAGCAGTTGACTTCGAAAATCGATAGTGTCTGTCACGTGATTCAATGTTACACTGAATGGCTCTTACTCTAACGCAGCCACGCCGACCAAACTAGTGCCGTTGGCTCATTTGCAATCAATATGCAAATGAGCCAGTGCATTCCCGCTCTTTTGTTGCAATCGATATTCAAATGAGCCTATGTAACGACGAAACGTTATCACTGTCCAGTGTTCAGCGCGCTTTTCTTCTGAGCGGCGGTTGAACATGTAACTAAAGTCTAATACACGCAAGGTGTTTTTTACGCGGCGGCCTCAGCCGCCGCGTATATACTATAGTGCAAACGTGTGCGTCAAGAGCACACAAATGCACCTATTCTAGTGTTAAACTGCTGCTAGGTCAGCAATTAACACTGTTTGTGTGAGCGTGTGTATCTAGAGCGTGTGTGTGTACGTAAGAAGATTAACTGCCTGCTCAGTGCTCTCATTTACGTCTATCGGTGCTAACAAGTTTTGCTTGCAGAAAACAGTAATTTAACAAAACCTGTCGCAGCTATGTTTCGTGGAACGTTCATTAATGCGTCGGAAGTACGAAATTTTGAACTAGTCTAGAGGACATGGTAACATTGCCCAGTGGCGGTTACGGAGTCCATCTATGGAGTATGGACGCCGTTCGCTACAAAACAATAGCTGAGCTGGCCTAGCATACATCAGCTGACTAGCACACAATGAGCGTGTGCGTTGTTTAGCTGCTGTAATATGTGAGCTGTAACTCGTAAAAAATTGCTTTTTATGAAGGCTTTTGCAATACAAAGATCAATTTCGAAGTTTAACTTTTCACGTTGATCACGTTGCATCTCTTATGTAGTTAATCGAGATTTAAGCTAAACTGACCCTCCATAATTTTTTCTGATGGAGACATTTTTGGTTATTACTGGTGACACTGTTGGCTAAGTGAAGTTTAACACGGATAGTACTTTGCAAGTTTTTTAAATATGCTCGCTTCGAAAATTTTTAAGTGCCGCGTTTTATATTCGAAGAATATCCTCAGCACTGCAAGCAACTCGCAACGCAGTCTATCTAAAAAGTTTAACCTTACTCGCAAAACGTGCTTGTTGTCTCAATTGATATCCGATCGATGATTCTCTGTTGCGGTCTATTTCATTTTTATGGCTGCTTAATTACCACCGCTATCCAAATGACTGCCAAACCCGACCAAATTTCGGAGCACGATCGCTCCCAATTGCAGCGGTCAGCAGCGGTCGCCGTACAGGACGTGGTCGCTTCTCTGGGTGCTGGCTCGGCGCGACACCGGGTATGGACTCCGGCGCGTCGGCTAACAACACTACGCCACTTCGGGATGAACTGCAGGCTGAGGGGCCACTGGTAACTGCCTCTGAACTTTCTTCCGGGCACGGTTTTCCGGGGCCCAACTTCATATGCCCCCTTGGAACTCCAGTTATTCCTGCCCCCTTCGCGGGACCACCAATCCCGGGACAGGTCGGGGTTCCCCAATTCGCCCCTGGCTACTCGGGTTTTTCTGGCACAGCCGCCCCACAAACTTTTCCAACTGCTCCTTATGCTTTCAACTCCCAGTACCTAGACTATCAGGGCTCCTTTTGCCCTGATCTCAGCTCTCAGGCTCCTTTTAGATACTCCGGTCTATCGGGTTCGGGATATCAGGGACTTAGGCCTAGGTGTGTTTTGATTTCGCAATTTTGCTGAATTTTGATTTTGATTTTTGATGCGTTGTGGAAAATTTGGAATTTTGATTTTTGATGCAGACTTTTAAATTTATAATTTTGATTTTGATTTTCATTTTGATTTTATTTTTGACTTTTGATTTCTGCAAGAAACGCCAAGTAAACACAAGCGTTTCAGGCTGACCACCCTTACGCTAGTCACATACCGTAAAGCTTTGATAGTCTGAGGGTTGGCTAGGTGCCCAGACTATACCATATACTTGAAGTACTAGTTCAGTTCAATTGGCTGAAGGTAGGAATCGACCTCTAGAAGTGGACTTAGAAGTGCTTCCAGGTGAAAAATTATGCTTTAAGGATACATTTGCTGTCATGAAAACCGTAAACACATAGCACAAGCAGCTCACAGGGCATTCATTGCGACTAGAAATATGTAAGAACACAATGAAAAACTGTCCAGCAACAATATTTCAGTACCTAGTTTATTCATATTTAGTTAGGACATACGGGCAAATGTAGTGTTTGTGATAGTGTTGTTCTGGTATACCATAACTAAAACTAAAACTAGCTGTAAAAACTAATTTTCAGCAGTTATACCAAAACCATACCTAAAACTAAACTCTTCCTGTTATGTACTCTTGGTAGAATAGCCTACATGCGAAATTATCACTGGTATGTAAAGGTTAACAGTTTGTCTTGTTTTCCTATTGTAGGGTTTAACCTGCCATTACTTGAAGCAATAACAGTTCAGGCCTTGGCCTGTGAAGGGGGGACTTGCGCATTCGCCCCCCATGTCAAAATGGTCCGCCCCCTCCACATTAGTTTTTACTTTTTAGCCCCTCAGAAACCGTCCTGATCCCCGATTTACGTCCTTACCTCCTTCCATTTGTACAACCTACCCAACTCCTAGATTAGGTATCTCAGCTGTGCATTATGTGCTACTCCATACGCACGTAATTATGTCTTTAAGTTTAATTATTTTGTGCGGTAATTACAGTACACAGGCTATATTTTTGACGTCAATCACCACATTTCAATCGAATGTCAATTGCAGAGTGTGAGCAAACTCGAGTGTTAAAACCTTCTTTTCCGAAAGAAATAGAAGATTGTAATGGAAACGGAGTTATTAATCCGATTATGCGGTCGACTCAGATAAAAAATAAGAAACATAACTGCTGCTATGACTGCTGCCCAAAAAGCAATATATATACTTAATATTTTTGTCCTGAAGCACTTTTATTTGGATAATTGTGTTCGGGATGGGGTGGACAATTTTTGTAAGAGGGACACTTTTTTCGGATAATAGAGCCCGGGGGGACGAATTTTTGTTGGACGCTTTTAGCTACATATGACACCCATGAACCCGTACCTAGTACATGTGTCGAAATGGGGCACGGATTTTTTCAAAATTACTGCTAATTTTTTCGAGTTGTCAAGTGTGTAAACTAGAAAGTTATGTGAATTTACAACTAGTTGACCTTATGGTTTTCAAATTCTTGGTTTTGTATGTTTTTTGACCATTTTGTGACAATGGAAGGGATAGGAATGACGGTTAGGGTTAGAGAGGCTGTCATTTGGTGGCATTGAAAGGGGCTTGCCCCGATAGGTCAAATTCAGAGCGCCAGGGCTTGCTAGGGTCAAATTCAAAGGGTCAGCAGGAGGTCAAGGGTCAAATTCCTATTTGCTATGAGTACGTACGTACATAGTATATATGTATGTAGTTTCCAACTACGTACATAGACTTACGTACGTAACAAGAGTACATACTCTACACTATTCCAGGTGATGTATTGCCGCTGATTCACTTAAAAGTTCTAATTGTTCAAACAAAACCTTCTCAACTTATCTGAGATTTTTTGGTTGTTTGGTTGTTTTTGTTGTTGTTGTGTCTTGGTTTAGCATACATAGCTTAGAAATATCCAGAAATACTTAAACACTTACTCAAATTTTACGTTGTTATCTTGTGTAAGAGGACTAAGCCTATCTATATGATGATTTTTTTGTTGAAAATTGTGTTTTTCACAGTAATATATAGCTGTTTGTGGACGCGTGCCGAATATTTATTAAGACGTGTGTAAATATCTTAGCCATTAGGCAACTCTTGAACACCTTTGTTGACTTGTCACTCCTGACAAAAGAGGATTACCTGAGGATTTCGCAGTTAGCTTGATTGCGATAATGTTTTCTTAGCTCATTTTATCAGTAGTTAGCTCAATTTTTGTTTTAATTCATCCCGCTTTCATTAATGGCCTCGCCTGCGCTTCTCAGAAGCAAATAAGTAGATGGTTTTATTTCATGCTACATTTTGAGTATCACAACAAGAACAGACGAATCCTAAGTGATAGTATCATTCAGAAGCTAGCTGTGCAAGTGTCAGAGTCAACGGTTACTTAGTCGGCATGACAGTCTAGCCTTTAGAGAATACGTCTGCTTTTATCTTGTCAAATCTCATCCAAGAGTTCACAAGACGACTGGTTCAGCTGACGTTAGCGTGATCAGTTGTGTTTGTGACTTGGCCAGGGAACTCGGGCTGTAGCTAGCCGGGCAAACACATCTTCTAGCTTAATCAGGCCTCTAGATGGACGAAGAGGATTTGTGCGACTTCTTTCGAGGAGCTCACAAAGCTAAGCTTGATAGCGTAGGCAGGCATAGAAACATGATAAATGATAAAGTTAGCTATCGCCCGATCCGGATCGATTGGAGCTGCTGTCGTCTCTGGCTTCGTCGGACCCAGTCTCCGAATTGCACTGTTCCGGTGATCCTTCGTTTCCTTGGAATCGCTTGGTTCCGTCCTCTCACGAGCTGATATCCGACGACTCACAGTCGTTGGACTGTTGGCTAAGGCTGCTCTGTGGGCTGTCCGAACTGCACAGCGAGGTCCCCTTGCCACTGCTGCTGTTGTCGCTGCTGTGGTTGTGACGCGCCCGTTCCTTGCGCCGACGCGAGCGACGGAATTCGGCCGGCGTGGGCAACTGGCTGGTGGGAAACTGGGTGGCCGGGCCTTCCGAGCTCGACCCAGACGAGTTGGAGCCATTGCTGTCATTCTTCTGCTCGTGCTGTCGCTCTGAGCGGCGGTGTCGTTGTTGTTTTCTTGCCTCGGCGTGCGTTTGGTGAGTCTGCGTGGAGTGAGACTGGCTGTTGGACATGGGACGTTCTGGTTGACCGTGATTGTTTCCGTTCACTGAGCTGGATCCGGAGCAACTGTCTGTGTTGGTGTTGGATTCAGTCTGAGAGCATTCGTCGCCCGCACGCTGTTTGGCTTGACGTTCCATCTTTCGCTGTCGAGATCTTCGGTTTTTGAACCATATCTGAAAAATCAACAAAAAATAAGTACCGTCTTAGTGGAGCAATTACCAAAAAAAGCATGCAAAACTGGTCTTCACAAAAGAATACACAGTGAAAGTGTGGCTGGTTTTAGTTTAACAGAGTCATAATTTTGGAATTTTTTAGATGATTGTTTTAGCCTTGGACGTTGTTTCTTTCACAGCGATTCTTTTGTAAACCTTTTTTCATATTCAAAAACACTTGTTAGATAACATTGTTGTAGGGCTTGAATCTAGAGGAGTCAACACAACATTTTTACTTAAACCTTGGGTCTAACACACAAACGAGTTGTATTTTACACGATTAATTGCTCCGATTTACACCGATTTACACTGGAATCTCAAGAGTAAACTTACATATGTACTATGTAGCCAAAATAATACTTGCCATGGAATGGACAAGTGTAAAAACACTGTTCAAATACATCTGCATAAGCAACCCTTTTTTTGTTCACTGATTCGACTTCGACTTGTGCTAAAATCGAGCTTTGGACATTTACATGTAAGCTAAGTGTAATACTATCATGAAAAATCTGAAATGGACAAGTTCAATTGTAGCACAGCGAAGCGTTAGTAGAAAGCATGCAATAGCCTTACTATTGCATACTTTGCAAGACTTAGAGTGATTCTTCTTCTTCTTCTTGTCATTGGACAGGGGATGCCGCCAATGCAGCTGTCCTGCCCAGAGTCTAGGACACACTGCCACCGGCCCCTTTAGTTTGGCCAGCATCTATTTAGATACATACGTATTTACGGATATGTGCTAGTGCCTGTCTGAGTTTGCTGGGGCGTGCCACCGTTCCACGCCCATGTCACTGCACTGTTTGTGCATCAGTGCTTCTGGCGGGGTCGATAGCCCAACCACTGGCTGCACAAAGGGCATCGTGGGTGGCGTGGTTGTTTCGTAATTTTGCCGGCTGAACGGAAAAAACGGATGGGTAAATATGAATGGACCCGAATGCTATGTAGGGTGTATAAAGTGTCCAACTGCGAATAGATTTCAAATGTATATAGGTATTATCGTCTAACGGTTATGCGATCACGTTGTTACTTTGAGAAGTTCAGAAGTCAGACGTCTGAATTTTTTTCGAAGTTTTTTCAGACACTGAGTATTTAAATGAGGGCCTTGCATGCCAAATGTGACGAGTAAGGCTCACACGTTTCCAATATCAATTGGCCTTTGGGCCATTGAAAAACTGTAGAATTGCTGGTTCTGAGATTTGAACCAGTTTCGCTGTCGAAAGTTTGCAGTCCATTTAGTGTGCTAACTGGCATTGCATTTTGCAAAACTCTGAGATTGAAGATTCCAACAATGGATGAAACAGATTAGATTAAAATTTGCTAGCTTCATCTTTGAGCTGCAGGTTTCGGTAGATTTACAAAATTTTAACCACTAGAAAAAATGTCAAACACCAATAAGTTCTCTAGAAGGCAAAGAGTTGAAATCATGAATTATTGGACACAGCAGAAGTCATTCTTAAAGTCTGACAAAAATAGTTGCACCACTTGAGGAAACGAAACATGTGATTTCGTTACGAAAACAGGTAATGGATTTTGAATATCAAGAGTTAAGTAAGTAGTCGCAGAAGTCATGCCACTAAAATAAGTATATGGCGCTTCTATTATTTGTCAGACTTTAATCTGTTTAATCTGCATATCACAGCAATTGGCCCTGAGTTGCAATTTTAATCTAATCCGTTTAATCCACTGGCCCTGAGTGGCAGCAGAGCAACTGTCACAAACAGCGCAATGCATGAACCGTGAAGAGTGGCAGGAAGTGTGGTTGCCATTTGGCAGTAGAGAACTCACCTCGTTGGATGCAGGCCCGGTCACATACATACACAAGCTAGAAGCTTTCGGCATTGGAGGGCCCAAGCTTCTTATAGGTAGCTCATTTACCTACCCGAGCGTGTAACAAGCTTGCGCAATGAAGGCTGAGTCGAAAAACCTGCAACTAGATCACAGCCAAAACTCAAACAATGGTAGTAGTTTTGTTATGCAAATCATCTAGGCAATGTCTACATACGTACGTACGGTATGGCTAAGGCTACACTTACTTCTAGGGGACAGCTGCATGGCGCATGCCCGCCCAAGTAGTCCTAGAGTAGCTACAGGGGCCCATTCACACTCTCAGCCCTATGGCCGATCAGCTGGCATGACTGCGATAAGGCTCCATTCATGCTTACAGCCGTATGTCCGTTCAGTCGACAAAACTGCTAAATAATCACACCACAATCTATCAGTGACGTGATTAATTAACAAATTTTGTGGCTGAAAAGACATACATACGGCTGTAAGTATATATGAATCGACCTTGAAACATCCTGCCCACGGTGTGTGGATGATATGGTAGCGTGATTTTTTTCGTAATTTTGCCGGCTGAACGGACATATGGCTGAAAGTATGAATCGGCCCTGATTGAGATCTGATCACACCAGTGAGGCGATGTTTGCTGAAGCATTAGTTGGTTAGGTTTTGGCTTTTCATCAATGATCAAGAGAGACTGTCTGTAACCCTAAACTTCCTGGTGTGATCAGATATCATCAACAGCATGCACAAAACCTGCTCTTCTGATTGCAGAAAAATGGCTCAAGCTCTAAAAGATTTAGCTGGACTGCACCAAATCGGATTAACTGACGATTAGCTTAAACCGATTTAGCTCAGGCTTAAATTCCTTAAATCGGTTCAAGTCCGCTGCACCATTGAAGATTAGCACAGGTGGCGCTTAAGATTTAGTTTAAAACTGAGGTTTAGCTGCGATTGCTAGCTGGGATAAATCGATGTAACTGAAGTTTAGCTCCAGCTCAGACTCAAGTTAATCCTATTTAGTGCAGTCCACTGTTAGTTATATAGTTAATTGGTTATTGTGTTCTTCTTGGTATTGGCTGTTTTGGCACTAAAAATTCTTTGATATAATGTTCAATGACTAAAATTTATAGTGTTCAAGGTTTGTGGAGCACTCAATTATGATTAAGTGGAGGTGTGGTCGAAATGCTAGGTGAGTAAGGTATAGAACCTACCAGCAGAAAGTTGGTTCTAGTCGTTAAAACTTAACCACCCCTGTCAGTCCGCTATCAGTCAGTCCCTTGTTATTGCAAAAAATTCCCGTTTCTGATATCTAAAAAAGTGCCCTATAAAGCGAGTTACAAATCGACAAAACGGGATTCCGGAAAAATCGAATCTCAGACTACTAAAACTCCGATTATCCGATCCGATCAAATCTTAACGGGTGATCAAATCTAAGCCAAAGATACTAGAGTAGTATTTATTATTTAGTGGTTGTAAGCCTAGGATTAGTTACCTATACAATATGAAAACGGCTGGTTGGGCTCAAAAATCATTATTTCTGAAATGTTTTTTGTTGTTATATTTCCGATTTCTGCCTCCTAAAAGCAAAGCGTTCTGCTGATGCTAATTTTTTTTAACAACTAGTGGACTTTTTTTGATGAGCTTCCGTCTTCTTTCACTGTTGATGACTCCTCATTTGATTGTTAGAAACATACCTGTGTTCTTCCTGTTTGTGTTTTTTCGCCAAAAAATTGGTAATATTTGTTACTTTTTTTAGTCTGTAGTTGTGGTTTGGATTTTTCACTGATTTCAGACTTGCGTCCATTCATACTTACAGCCGTATATGTCCGTTCAACCATCCAAATTACAAAATCACCATGCCACTACAAGTGTATACAATCAGCTTGTGGCGTGGTTTATTTAGTAACTTTGCAGCATGAACGTAGCACTGCTGTAAGTATCAGTGGACCCTAGAAGTATACCGTATTTTATATTGTAAGCAACATTATTGATTTGTGCAGTCATTCAAACGAACACTGTTTATAATGTTCTGATTTTTTAGTCCTGAATGCTGCTTACATCAGGAAAAAACTAATTTTTGTCAAGAAGACGTCAGTTTTTATGTTGTCAAAATTTAGCAGGTTATCTGATCAGTGTTGGTTTGATGACTGCTTCAGTTGCCTCTACCTACATTTACATCATACATGGACAGTTGAGAAAATCGGGGGGGAGGGGGTCACGATAATTCGTCGATCTGCCCTGGGGGGAGGTAGGGGGTTATATGGGGCAAGTTTTCGACGATTTTTACAGCTGATAAACGAGATATTATTGGGTGAATTTTCCCTTCCAAAGGGGGGTGGGCGCCACCCCATGATGTCCATGTATGATCTGTAGGTGGATTTTTTGATGTTCAGTAGGGCAATTATGTACGTATGTTTTTTTAAGCAAGCCCTAAACACTAAAATATATAAGAAATGGTATACAGATTATGTAATCCACTACTTGTCTAATTTGTTTACTATTTAGCCTAAAATGCTAAACATATATCATTTAGTTGACTGAAGGCTCGGGTTATACTTACGGCCGTATGTCCGTTCATCCGGTAAAATTACGAAAAAAAATCACGCCACAGTATGATCTTATAGACTATTAGTGGCGTGTTTATTTCGTAATTTTGCCGGTTGAACGGACATACGGCTGTAAGTATGAATCGACCCTTATAACCTGCTAACCTTATCTCATACGTACAGCTACAATTTGGTCATCAATACAGAGGTAGCCATGGTAGTATGCCTGCCCGTCGTGTCCCGAGGCTCACCTCTATGCATTCCTCCCTCAGCTGAGTCTCATAGGTCAGCCGTTCCCTCAGACGGCAGTTGAGGTACTGGTAGCGCTGGTAGGCAGTTTCCAACAGCTGTAGCTGTCGCTGGGTGAAGACAGTGCGGTAGCGTCGCATGCTGCTGCGAGGCCTCTGTTGTTGCCACCAGTCGCTAACGCCGTCGTTGAGGTAGGGCGCGTAGGGCGGGAGACAGATGGTGGAGGTGATCGGGCCGGGCAGCGCTGCTAAAACGAGTCTCATTAGACAGCTCATAACGTTGGCTTGCATTCATATACATATGTTTGTATGTATATGTGAAGCTGTATAGGTATATGCTGCATATTATGCCGTATAAAGATCGAAGGTGGACTGCACCAAAT
Source organism: Trissonchulus sp. WLG1_4 (assembly GCA_030248245.1). NCBI lineage: Eukaryota > Metazoa > Nematoda > Enoplea > Enoplida > Ironidae > Trissonchulus > Trissonchulus sp. WLG1_4. The sequence continues at coordinate 11,571 of JASANF010010146.1, read as the reverse complement.
AAGGTCATGCTAAGTGTGAGCTTAAGCTAAACTCCAGTTGAATCCATAAATTATAGTTAAATGGCAGAATCAATTTAAGCCTCAACTAAATCGGTTTAAGCGAATACACAGCGTAACGAATTTGGTGTTAGTCCACCGATAGTATATATATTACGTATGCTATTATATAGTATCAAGAGTACATAATGAGAATTATGCTATAAGTATTAATCGGAGTACATATGTAATAATAATTGCGATGTATGTAGTATCAACAGTGCATATTAAGAATAGTATTACAGTAATAAATATAGTATATAATGGGAGAAATAAATATAAGATACTGCGAAAAATCTTTTTTGATGCTAATCTTGAACTAAAAAAAGGGTGACAATTTTTTGACACTTTTCAACTTTTTAATCACCGTGCGAATCCCAAAATAAATCAAAATATTGCATTAAATAAAAACCGCTTCATTAAATTAAAAGCTTGTGACAAATTGCAGGTTAGGCAGCAGTCACTATGGCACAGTATAAATGGGTAAACAGGCTTTGTATGATCAGAAAAACAGACAGTTTATTCGTGATCATGCTCAAAACCTCTCTATTTTGAGTTATTTCAACGACGTAAAGCCGTTTTTCCTGTTCCCATGTTTATACAAATACCATAGTGACCAATGACAACCTCTAACTGTCACAAGTTTTGGCAGGTTTGCATGGTTGCAAGGCGTAGCGATGGCATCAGTTTATTGCTGCTAATGTCACTTTGAAAGTGTCCAAATTAGCCTAAAGTACCAGAAAGGTGAGTTAAGGTTTGGTCTTACCTGAACTATGAAGCGGTTTTGAAGAAAACCTGTAAGAATACTTCTCACCTGTTGGTTGCATGGGGGGGTATTGCCAGGGACAGGGCCAGGGGGGAGCCGCAGCCACCGGGTAGGCGGACCACAGTGGCTGCTGTCTGGCGGTGCCGGGTTCGGTCTCAAAGAGTCTAGACGGAGTGGCATAGGCCGGCACTGGACGGGCAATTTGAGATGTGACTGTGGAGGTCGTGTGCGACATGGAGTGACCTGAAACCAAACAGTCAACCAGTTAGCTTGTGCGTTCAGCCGGCAAAATTTCGAAATAATCACGCCACTAATAGTGTATAAGATCAGATTGTGCAACAGACAGACGGGCAACATAAATCGACCCTTAGGCGTGACAGAAAACGGTATCGATTATTGTATAGACTAAGAGTCCATATAGACAGAGAACCTTTGGCAGCTTTTTAGATTTATTTTCATTTATTGTAGCTTTCTAATTCGTTTTGGTAGTTTTTGAGAAAAAATAATGTGAGCGGCTAATTAACTTCTAGAAACTGACTTTTGACAAATTATGGAAGACCTTTAATCAATTGGAGTCAATACTAAATAGTTGCGCTGTTAGTAGTTAGAATATGTTTCTGATGGTTTCTGGTGTGTCATCTGTATGAATACGAGTCACAACGTATGTAATGTAATCTACATATTCCTTAGTAGGAGATACTCCTACTAAGGAATATGTAGAATATGAGGGATTCATGAAAGGTGTGCTATAACACCGTCAGGTAGAACAGGTATAAAGTACACATAGAAAGTTTCTAAAGTGTAATACTTCATTGGAAAAGAACGTTTTACACCGAGTCCAAAGTGAAACATCTTTTATGAATAACAGTCATTGTTGAATAACTGTGGCAAAGCAAGGGAATGAGCCACCAAACGGTGACCTGTGTGTAGTTGTTTTGAAAGAAACTGTTTCGGATAAATGGTTTGCAAAAGCGTGTCGCTGATATGCGTATAGACCAAAGGCTCAGGTGTCAATATCAGGTCTAATCTAGCGCAACGTTTCGGTGCAGCAAGTAGGGATTAAGTGGCCTGTTCATGACACTGCTTAGGGGGGATTATCTAAATCCTCACGAAAAATAAGTCATGTAAGGATTTGCTAAGCTAGTGAGCGAGACGACGCAAAGGGAAACCAAATTATGGGATTTAGCAGTGAGTCATCTTTTGTTGAACCAAGAAGAACTACTTTGGATGCAAACTGTGGATGGCTAATCCGAAATGTCGGGTTACTGACAGATTTATAGGTCAAAAATGTTACCGAACAGTTTTGCACCTTAAGTAACAGGGACAAGCGAATGGATATCTTTCTAGAAACTTCGTTAAAGTTAAAAAGTTAAAAAACAAAGTTTTGGTTAAACATCGGAGACGAATACGAAGAAAAAGTCTGACCAAAAAAAGCTGGAACCCAAGAAAAATTGTAATTACTTGATTTTATTGCGAAACGACTTTAGCAAATAGTCACAAAATTTACACCACCTGTTTTTTCTTTCAGTTCCCCACTTGTTGGAGTCTTCCGCTTATTAGAAAAAGCAACTTTGGAAAAGTGCATGCTTTAAAGTAATGTATATCTGTGAAGATTCGGTGCAAAACTGTAAACACCCTAGGCTCGAACCGTTTGTCCGTTAAGTTGGCAGGTATATAAAATAGGTTTCTTTTTTAATCGGCCTAATTTTTCAGTATCTTTGTAAGTTGGCTTTGTAATGTATTTGCAGTCGTTTGTCCGTTCATGCAGGCAAAATGATGAAGTAATCACACCACAAACTTAGACGCTAGTGTCGTGAATTTTTTTTGTAATTCCGTTGGCTAAACGGACTATACGGCTGTAAGTATGAATCGAGTCCAAGTTACACGGTACCAGGTACACGGTGTATGCATCTGGTACATATATGTTGTGATACATTAGTTACTATAGTTGCTAGTATATAGTTAGTAGTGTAGTCTAAGTAGTTCTAGTTATATATCTATTCCAAGCAATACCTATCAATATCGCCTATCACCCAAAATACCCAAAAAGTCAAGTTCTACAGTTCAAAGTTTGCTTACCAACTGAGATCATGTGCTGAAAATGTAGTATGGAGGCCATGGATGTAGGGGTAGGGGTGGAGAATCTCCGGGGCATGGGGAAGGAGGGGGGTCGGTTGAAGGCCGAAGAGGCCATCATGAGTTTATCAGTATCGTCTCGGGCTGAGGTGCGCATGACCGTTCTTTGGATCCCCTCTGTAGAATCGGTTTGGGACTGGATTAGAAACTAAACTATTCGCTTTGCTCTGGAAAACACACACTGATTCCTTGCACGAAAGTCTCTGATGCCTTGCTTAAGACTTGAAAGGCAGGGGATTAGGATTAGTGTCTGCTCTGGATAATACTTATGATACGGCCTGATCTGGTGTGTTTGTGATCGGATCAAAGCGCTGTCACTGAGGAGAGGCACTTAGCGGACGCGAAAGCAGTCTGTCGTTGACACATGGTCGTTGCGTCACCCTCTATCTAGCGAACCTTAGCTGCACTTGTGTTGCACAAACAACTGGCTTATTTTAGAACCAAAGTGGCAACCAATGCTGGGATAGGTTGTGTGCGTCACTGCGCATGCCTGGGTAGAGTGGGATTAGTGGGATTAAGTTAGTGTCCACTTGAAACAAGTGTGACTGAGTCATTGTTGTGGACAGTTTCGTGCAGTGTTGAAGGCCAACACTGGTTGGTTGTGTTAAACTTGGTAGAGATTCTGTTTTGGACAAGAGCACATGACGAATTGAGGCTTGGTTGTGGAAAATTACGTGTAGACACGGATACGTAACCATACATAAATGTCGTGCCTAAATCTGTGTCGTAAACGAATAATTGATCACTTTTTAGTAGTTGAATGGAAACCGGAAGTTCTAAAATTAACCAGTCTAGATCTATGTATATGCTCAGTTTAAAACAACCTTTGGTCTGGAAACACTGTTTTCTGTAGGTTTTCACAAAAGTCTGTACAAAAGCCTTGGTAGATTTCGTCTCCGCTCTCACGATTTGGAAATTGAACGAGGTCGATGGGATCGCAGGGCAACCCATAGAATACCTCGTGAACAACGTTTGTGTAAACTTTGTCGAATGGGAAAATAGAAGACGAAATTCACTTCTTGTTGGAATGCCCAGTTTATAATGATATTCTCCGGACAGTTTTTCCGGAAAAATGAGTCCCGCAAATAGTTCTCGCTCGCTCGCAGGCTAATTTGTCCTACTCCCGGACATTTTTCCTTCAAATTTTGACCTCTGTCCCCTGGATAGTTTTTCCCGGAAAATGGTGTCCCACTTTCACCGACATTATCTATGGCGATCTAAGGAAAAGTTCAAGGGAGGATCTAAGGAGAAGTTCAAGAGAAGGATTTAAGAAGAAGTTCAAGGGAAAGATTTAGGGAGAAGTTCGACGGGAGCCTCTAACCAGAAGTTTGGGGAGATGGAGGAGATCTAAGGAGAACTTATATAAATGGGAGGACCTAAGGAGAAGTCCAAGGGAAGCATCTAAGGAAAAGTTCAACGGGAGCATCAAACCAGGAATTTGAGGAGATTGAAGAGATCTAAGGAGAAGTTAAATTTGAGGATCTAAGGAGAAGTTCAGGGGAAGGATCGAAGAAGAAGTTCAAGGGAAGCATCTAAAGGAGACGTTCAAGAGGAGGATCTGATTTGAAGTGCTAGGAGGAGATATTAATGTCACACTGGCATTCTGGATACCATCATACCATAACCATCTATGAACATCCAAATTTCGTACGTAAATATTTTGCTTTGCAACATTGGCTTGCATTGAGTCATTTGCGGTTGCTGAATAAATCGAGAAGTTAATATGGAACCACAGGTTTGTGTAGGGGGGTGCTGGACCCGGTAACTCCCACGCCCATGGGTGCCCCCGTCTTCGGAGCAAAAGTTGTCTTTTGTTCAAAAGTGCGTCACAGTTATTTAATCTGCTCAAAATGGACAACCAATTCTGTTAATTGTCAAATCCGGCCTTGGATTAACTGCTGAGCACAGTGCGATAATGAGTCAACAAACCGAGCAGCTGCCCCAGACTGGTTCCATTTAGTCTGGAAGATACTTGCCATACGGAGAATTGAGGACCTTACGCATATATAATGTACACGTCCGAATTTCGCAAAGCTCCCTTGAAACCCTAAGCGAGAATCAAAATTGTTTAGGATCATGCCAAACCGTCTCGCTCGGCTTTTAAATTTTGGCATAGCTTTTCGCAGGTTCCCTCGCGTTTTAGTTTACGATTTTATGGACGATGCATATAGTGGTGGTACATAATAGTTTTGAGCAAAATTACTTGTGTCATGATAAAATTGTACTAATGAGACAAATGCAAGTGTTATACTGCGGCCCCTGGTCTTATATACTCCGCGTCAGCTGGCGGGGTAAATCTCAAAATCGTGACCGGTGCCTATCTGTGCCGGAGAGCGCGCTGTAATAACAACTTGACGCTGAGAGCGTCGAAACTACGGATGCAGAACTCGCTCAAAACTCAGGTTCGGGAGCACTGCAAGGTGTCTCTCTAACGGGCCCTAATAACACGAACACAAAACTAAATACTGAACCAGTGCACACGAACAACAATTAAAACAATGGCTTTATTGGAGAAACCGGTGCATACCAAAATTTAGACAATGGAACCAATTATGAAATATAGTATAAAATACAGGCGTAACAACAAAGTATAACCGGATAGTTAGTCCCCTAACTCAGGGAGAGCTGTACGGTACCCTCAGATGCAATTTGTACAGTCTCCGCTAATTTTCCCCCGAGTAGAAACTCGCGTTCTTTCCTCAGTTCCCCCAGCAAGCCAACATACCTTCTTGCATTGCACCTTTTTGAAGACTAATTCAAACTTTCTATTTCAGACTCAAATTAAACTTCCAATACATACACATGGTATGTGGCCAATGGTGGCCATCCAACCGGGTGTTAATACATACACACTGTTAGTTTGCGTGTGCACACGTCTGAAACTTTATGTACTAACTTGGGGGTACCCCTCTTGCTCCCTAGACTAGCACACTACCAATCGGACCGGTCGGACCGGACCCTAAACTATAAATTAGCCTGTTCCGGTGAGTTAGCACTTGCTTCCGGTCACGTATGCCTCATGCCAAAGACATGTCAACAAGTGCAAACTTCGGGGTAGAAACCAGCTACCCGTCGCGTACGCCACTCACAGGCTACCTCTAAAACTCGATTTTCTCGATATTGTACGACTCGATAATATGTATTACTTCACTAAATCTTACAAATACTCTCGATAGTTAACACACTAATTCCATTCGTGATTCGGGTGTCAACACTGAAGTAGTTTTTGCTATGGCGGAAGCAAAAAGAGCACAACATTCACACGGCATCACAACATTCATACGCCTCGGCTAATAAGGTTTTGGGTTTGGCAAGACACTTGCTTGGGTCGCGGCCCCTTACGGGCGCATAAACACATTGGAGTACGGTATAACAAGCACAACTATATTCTAACAGTCTACTGAAACTCTCTGCATCGGGCCCATTTTGTCTCGCTCCAGCAAATACTCGCACTGGGTCCATAGTAAAGATCTGCACGAAATAGTGTTTTGCACGTATCCGTCACAACACCGCTGCCGACAGTCAAAAATAAGCAGAATTTGTACACGGCCACAGTTCGATAGCTGCATTTCGATTGCCATAGTTCACACGTGAAGCATAATGCCTGCTGGCGTTCAAACCACAAGATAAAGTCCCCTTTACCGTTCAGGTATTGCGGCCGATTAGAGTCGACGCTGCTATACACAATACAGTTCTCTCGGCAATTAACGGCCATTACCACAGTCCTGCCCAATCATGACGTGCAAATTCGAAAGCATTACTGACCAACAGTCCGGCGGTACTATTTTAGAGCAATTGCACCGCAAGTGTTGGCGGTTAGGATGGGCCCAAGGGTTGAAAATCCCTAAACTACTTCTGAAACGCATGAAATTTTCAAGTATTAGGTAAATTTTGGTTTTGCCTTATACTCACATATTTCACCAATCGCCATCAATATTATACCCCAATTTATATGCTTTGAAATATTTACTCCACATTTATAAATACCAAAATTTCAGTTATATTGAGCTAAGTTATGGTTAAAAATAAAACTGTTACAATATTATAACCAAAATTGACCCAACAACTTAATGGATTATTAATGCAATTCAGGCCACCTATACGCGGTCCGTGCGCTGGGTTACTGATTCCGTGACTCACTTTCTAGTCACTCCTAAATCAACCATCGAATTTATATATAATACCACTGGTACATCGCAAAATTTGCCCTGCAACTGCTACTTTTATACCACTAATACGCACAATTACGTTCCCATAATTTACCTACAGCTTTCAATCTTTCTTGATCATTAAAACCAATATGAAATTTAGATGGAACAACAATTCTGCAATTGCCGCAAATGTAACAATATATACGTAGTGACTTATAAACTAATGTAATACATAGTGAAAGTGTGTAGATGTAGCAAATGTAAAGCCTGTTTCACACTAGGTGGAATTTCAAGGAGATTTTCCCCACGTGGATCTCCGTGGGAATCCCTACGCGTTTCCACGGGGATTACCGATGGGACCCAAGGGGAGCGAAGGGGATTCTATAGGGGACGCGTGGGGACGCATGTGGATTCCCTCGGGGGTCCCCTTGGGGAAAGCCGTTCACACAAGGCAGGTTCGCGAGGGGATTTAAAAATGCATTTCCAGTACGTATATTGATGTGATGGTTGTATATTGAGGAGATCTCCTTGAGGACGCGTGGGGACGCAAGGGGATCCCCAGGGTCCTAGTTCTTCTTGACTCCGCCCCTCTGTTCACAATTTTCTTGAGGACTTGTCACGGCAGCAGTGGAGATTGGGTACTCTTACCGACACGTTAGCTGAAGCTCATAGGTGGTGGCAGCAATTTAAAAAGTATCGTACTGTTTGTTTTTTGTTTTTTGGTGTCATACTATTTTTTTTGTGTCTTCTGTTTCTTATTGTTCAATATCTGCGATGATTTAGTTTTTAGGTTAGATTTGACATAGGTGGTTACTAAACCATGGTTTTACGTTCGTGTTGTTGTCTTTCTGATATGCGCGTAATTTCATAATTTGCACATTTAGGTTTTAGGGTTATTATTTTTATTTTAGTTGGTATAGTGGATTAGTAGAATTGCATAATACCGCCTCAAACCGTCTTGCTTAGGTTCATGTTTATGCCCGTGTAAATGCATACATCCAAAACGCCACTTGTTACATTTTCTTAATCTGTTAAACCCGCCATAGCTGCCATACTAATAATAAACCTTAAGACATCTATTAAATTTTAATCTGCTCATCTAAGTGAATTTGTGCAGATTAGTCATGGTCTACAGGCTTCCTTCTGAAGCCTCAGTGCCAAGCGTTTCCAGTAAAGAATAACAGCCTTGTTGTTTTATTGGAGCACTCAGGCACATAACTTGCGATACTTACAGATCAAGCACTTAAGCATTATAATCTGTTAATACTAATCTTGAAATCCATATAATCCCTTCTGAAATGGATTTAGAGACTGGATTTGACAGATTAGCAGCATAGTAAAGTCAATACCGTATATACAGCCATGGATAGAATTCATGCGATGAAAGTTTTTGAAAATAATGTCACCACTGTATGATTGGAGTTATGCTTGGAAAATCGGTTTTCCAGACATTCTACGTCACAGCGGTGGTAATTTTAAAAATACTTTCTTTTAAGCATCGGGTATTACTTTTTACGAAAAATAAAAACAAAATCCTAATTTTGATTTTTATGCGTTAGACTGTTTGTCGCATTTGCCTAGATTCAACTCTTGGCAGCATAGGAGCCAACTTGCTTCCGCCGTCGGTGACTTCTCCACATCCGCAGATGCTTTTTTCGACACTGTCACTGGCTGTTTAAAAGTTCAAGTATTAAACAGGCCATACATGTAACGGGGTAAAGAGTTTGGGGGGGGCCTCTCCGGCTGAATTTTGGGGACCCTCCCCCCCCTGATCGCATCGATCGAGCATTTTGGGGCACTTTTTTTGCCAGATGGGGCTGAGGGGAGAGTACCGGATGTCTGATGGGAGGGGGTGCCGACCCCCCTCGGAGGGGGGGGGGGTGGACACCCCCCTACCCCCCCTATGTGCATCTATGGTCATGGTAAAATTGTGCATCAGAGATGAATGCAATTGTGCAACAACAATTCTGCAATTGCAGCAAATGTAACAATACGCAGTGAGTTATAATTGCAACTAATACATAGTGAAAGTATGAGATGTAGCAAATGTAACAATACGTAGTGAAATTGCATAATCGTAACAAATATTATTATATACCTTGGCAAATACACTTTTATTGTCCATTTGAAATAAATGATATATACAACAGGCCGTGCAATTGTGATTTGTGCAACTGTATCATGTTGATGCTTTTGTGAATGGAAATATATGAACTTTTGACTTGTAGGGTCTTCCTACTGACCATACATTGCTGGGTGTTTGTCTTACTGTTTGCAGAAAAGTAGAGCGCTTGAAATTATTTATCCCTTTATACGACAGGAAGGTCCTATAGTGTTGTAAATGAGAATTAGGGCCTATGAGACTGGGAGGGTGTGGTGTAGTGGTAGCATTCTTGTCTTCGAAGCAAGCGGCCCGGGTTCGATTCCCGGCGCCTCCATTTTTTTCATTATTTCTAAATTGGAGCCTCATCTTTCTATTCAACATTAGTCCCCCTTAAATCCGTCACGCTATTCACAATTTTTTTGCGGACTTGTCACGGCAGCAGGGGTGACTTGAAACCCTTACCGACACGTTAGCTCAGCGGTGGTGGCAGTTGTTCAAAAAGTATGGTATATACTGTCTTTTGTATTTTTGTTTATTGTTGTCTTCTGTTTATTCATGTTCAATATCTGCGATGATTTAGTCTTTTAGGATAGTTTGACAAAGGTATGTACTGGTTTTACCAAACCATGGTTTTACTTCGTTTTGCTGATATGCGCATAATTTCACACTTTGCACATTTAGGTTTTGGAGGTATAATAGTTGGTATAGTGGTTTAGTAGAATTACATAGAAACCGCTTCAAACCATCTTGCTTTGGTTTATGTTTATGCCCATGTAAATGCATGCTTTAAAAACGCCACTGGCTACATTTCCTTAGTCTGTTAAAATCCGCCATAACTGCCATAACAAAAATAAACTTCAAGACATCTATTAAATTTAATCTATTCATTTTGGTAAATTTGTGCAGATTAGGCTTGGTCCACAGGCTTCCTTCTAACTCCCTGCATCGAGCGTTTCCGGTGAAGAATAACAGCCTTGTTGTTTGCGTAGATAATTGGAGCACTCACGTACATACTTGCTATACTTACAGTTTAAGCACTTAAGCATTATAATCTATTAATACTAATCTTGAAATCCATATAATCCCTTCTGAAATGGATTTAGAGACTGGATTTGACAGATTAGCAGCTTAGTAAAGTCAATACTGTATATACAGATATGGATAGAATTCATGCGATGATAGTTTTTAATGTCATCATTGGGTCCTATGTTATGCTTGGAAAATCGGTTTTCCAGACATCTCACGTCCGAGCGAATGCCTTTTAGGCACTAAGGGTTACTTTTTTGGAAAAATAAAATCATAAATTTGATCTTTATGCGTTAGATACATAGTTTTTTTAGTCGTATGTGCGTATATCTAACTCTGGCAGCATATGAACGTGCAACTAAATTTAGTTCTGCTAAAGAATCACTGCTACATCATTAGAGTATATAATTATCTGGTGACCAGCAACGAATTTCCAAGGTGGTTTGTCACACCTTCACGCAGCAGTCGGATGTGGAAATGAGTCCAATGACGAATTATGCATATGAAGAGAAATAAATAAGTGTATAGACATGGAGGGAAAATTACCGGTTGGCCCCTTTTCTATTGTTTGCGTCGGTGATCCTAGATAGAAGTCAAACATCTGCTATGCGTAGGCAGCTTCTAACGTATGTGGGAAACATACGGCTAGCGGTCAGCAACCTTGTAGGTTATTTTTTTACGTTAGAATATAGCATGTTAATACAGCGGCAGCATGGCCAAGGGTTGTTCAAATTATGCGGAAGTGTTGACAACACACTTTGAACTTGACGTTTTAGCAGGCTTGGCAATTGAATGAAAATTTTTTCAAAGTTCAATATCAAAAATTATATACACCAGAGGTTCAGAGTAAAAGCCAGATCAGAAATTTTTACCCAATTTTATACCAAATTATTCCTAAAATTCCCCAAAAGTTTTGATTCCTAAGAACTACTTCCAACTTAAATGAGCTTGGTCGATAACAAAGTTTGAAGAAAATTGGGTAGTATTAATCGAATTGAAGTTTCATTAAAATTTTAAACAAAAAACGTTAAAAAATTGCTATAGTTTTTGGCTACAAAAAACTAAAATTGAGTTAATTTTGAAGATAGGTACACCGGGACTCGGAGGGGTGTTTGGACCCAATAACTCCCACGCTCCTGGGTGTCCCTGTGTTCAAAGTAAAAGCTGTTTTTTGTCCAAAATTGCGTCACAGTTATTTAAGCTCCTCAACATGAACAACAAATTTGTTTATTGTCAATCCGGCCTTGGATTAACTGCGGATCTCGCGCCCACTGATGAGTGAAATCCCGAGCAGCTGCAACAGACATTTAGTCTGGAAGTTACTTGCCATACGGAGAGTTGTGTACCAGACG
>JASANF010010145.1:0-30075 GCA_030248245.1 Trissonchulus sp. WLG1_4 | reverse complement strand
CTGGGTTTTACCCACTTGGGGCTGGGGCTGGGGCTGGGGCCGGGGCTGGGGCTGGGGCTGGATTTTACCCAGACCCTATTATTTTTGATAAAATATCAAACATCTCATATCATATAAAACAATATTATTTTTTAACATATCAAAAATTTGTTACTTATTTAATTTTTGACAAGAATTTGATGGAAATCGACCAAAAAAGCAATTGTGACGAAGATTTTTTTTGAATACATTTTTTATAACAGATATTTAAAATACACTATAAAATAGCCCAATTATTCAGCTATAATTTGATATATAGATCGTCCAAATTGGTTAAGGTAGTGATAAGTAGCAAGAGCATAATTAGGGGGCACCGGGAAGTTAAGTCCGTTTAATCCGCGTAACAAATCGTGGACTAAAACTCCATGTAAAATGCAGCGAGTGGACTAAACAGACTTATTTAAATCAGGTTTAGGAACGGAAATTTTTTAATCGGACTAATTTTAGTCCAGCTGAGAGTTTAATCCGGTGGTAGTTTAGGAACGGGATCGGACTAAAAAGTTTAATCCGGTGGTAGTTTAGGAATGGGTTCGGACTAAAATTAAGCAGCAGACTTATTTTAACCTGTTTAGTCCGTTTAGTCCGACTTGTCATTCCAAAACCTCGGACTAAAATAAGTCCAGTCCGTTTAATCCGGTAAAGGAATAGGCCCTTGGTAAGATTGAGTTGAAACTATTTCACTGAGACAACAATACCTTTTGATGGAACCGCAATTTATAATAGTTCTAGAAACAATGTAATAATGTAATAATGCATGTAATATAGAAACCTGTGTAATACTACCTGTCAGCTTTTCCACACCACAAGGTTCCCAATACCAAAAAAAATTGCTGCTCTGAAGTAAAATTTTCCAATCCCGGAATTCCTGTGGTTATTTTCCTGCGTTTGGCAAACTTTTTGTAAGCATTGAATGTTGCTCTAATTGCCAGTTGGTCAGCAAAGTTTTCCTCCAACGTTTTCAAGCCTTCGTTACACACAGTAACGTTGTGGTCATAGCGAGTGCACAACTCATCGTAGAAGTCCATCAAGCAGAACTGCTCTGCCAAAATACCCTTTTCAGCATTTTCAGACAGCTCTTTTGTCTTCCCGGACCAAGTAATGTCCGAGAGTTCCAGTGAATGCCCCACTTCATGAGCCATTATGAATCCGATGGCGGCGAAATTATATAAATATGGACCTTCGGCGGCAAAAAATGGCTTCAAGAGCAAGCCAGACAACAAATCGAACTTATTGGCCGTTGGTAAGAAAAATGCTCGTACCGAACCGGAACTGATTCCTAACATGAAATAAAGTAATAAATAGAGTAATTAAATTGTATCAAGCATTGTCGTGTGAACTGTCAATACTAACAAAAATATCTGGTATAATAAAGTATATACTATATATTCAGTACAAATTTAAAATATTGTAGAATTTTATATCAATATACTAGCATCAAAATAGCATTATGTGTACATAAATCTGATTAATTTATTGGTTTTAATAAAATAAAGGCAACAACTGGTGCATTTACACATAGATTTTACCATGTCCGATATGTGCATCCAATACCCAGGGTTGAGTTACACTATCAATGAATCTTGCATTCACAAAATGTGCTAATCGTTCCAAGATATCCACCCAGCTGCCCTCCACACTCAAGTTAGTGTAATACTCATCGATGCTAAAATCAGCAAAGCTCGACGGAGGGTTCACTGAAAAAACAAAACACAAGCTCAATTTACAGAAATGCCAACGCTGGCTCCAAGGTTTCATTAAGTTGATTATTTTGGCCACAGGTCCGTTAATTATGTTGTGCAGTGAAATCTGTCAAAATAACACGGACACAACTATTTAGAGTGTCGAAAATGTTTTTTGTACCTATTCATTCCGCAATCCGCTACATTGCTTTTGTATATGACTGCATAACATGACCGTACACCTTGTTGTAAAGCAAAAACATTTTAATTTTGATGCAAACATTTGCAGCCATTTGCGCAATAACAAAATAAGATGCAAAAGACCGCTGTTTTTTGCAGCACAAGGTAATTTGCCTAATTCAAGGTAATTCAAAGTAATTGGGAATCATTGTGTGTGCCACTAAATTATTACTCACTTAAATTATATTTTATTGTGTTAATTTTATCCAGCAACTGTAAAGCGCTGCTTCTATCAAAATAGGGAATATTTGATATGATGTGCCTGTACTCTTCTATAATTGCTTCCAAAATTGTGAAAAGCATGGGAACGCTGTCGTCCGGCACATATTGTTGCAAAAGTATTCTACTTGTGGCCATCTGCATTTCAACATTCAGGTACTCGAAGCACTGTATCTCAGCTGACTGTAGTTTTCTGCAAAGAACGGACACAATGCAAAGGGCAATAAACCGACTGCACATGTGTTAAAAGGTTTAGGGTGGAATGCATAAAGGCAGTCTTACGTTTAAACCAGTCTAAGGCATTCTATTTCAGTAATTTAGAACATCGTAACGAACAAGCACGTTTTGCGAGTAAAGTTAAACTAATTTTAGCTACCTTGATTTTGTTATGACATACTGAAAACGCCGAGGATCCTAAAACGCGGTAGCAAAAATTTTAAAGCCGACACTCACATATAATGACAAGATGCTACTTTTCTGCTGCATTTTTATTTAAGAAAGTTAAGGACTAATGACCTATATGTAGAAACCGTTCATAAATTCAAGTCTAGAATACATTTTCAACCCCGCATTATCACAACCGCTTGTTGCGTGCCAAGCCAGTGTCTACCAACGTAGACGCCGACAGTGCTGTCATAACGCAACACCATTGCATTAATCATGCCAAGGCATATTCGCAAAATGGTTTCTAGATGTCATATGTTCAAGTTCCGACACGCTTATTATTAACAATCTGGGAAACATTGTCGTAACACGTTTCGTCGTATTGCCACTGCATGAAAAAATTTTCCTGCACTTGACAGACATGCAGATTAATGCCTAAACGTTACAAGCAGACATAGCAGATTAACATGCACCCCGAACACACACGCACACACCTTTAGTGTATTCTCAGGACCTATCAACTTTTACTGTGCAGTTTACACAGTAAGCAGCGGATACGTGCTAAACGATACTGCTGTAATATAGTATATACGCGGCGGCTGAGGCCGCCGCGTAAAAATTCTACACGAATTACATAGGTGCCCTTAGACTGCGTTCAGGAAGACTGAGCTAAGACTGCCTTTATGCATTCCACCCTTAATGTTTAGAATATGCAGCAACACTGTTACTGTTACTGCATTGGTTAAGGGGGTAGTGTCGCGAAAGCAGTCGATTTTGCGCGACTATAAAACTTTTTCCGTGAAAGATAGGTCATTGTTCTTTATATATTCTAAAAATATGTTTCAAGGAAAATATTTTTGCCAAGTTTCAGAAAAATTAATGCAGCATACAGTTAGCAGTGAAGTCGCAATTTCAGAAAAATGACGTTTTGAAAACCTATTCACATTCGATAATTTCGTCACAATTAAAAAACTTTTTGTTTAGATTCTTTACATAAAGTAAAAGCACATATGCTCTAGTTTATGCACACAAAATTTGGTGCAAATTGCTTGAGTCGTTGTGGAGTAATGCCTGTTTGAACTGTGAAACTGTGCGTAACCTGTAAGGTACTCACAGCAATAATGATAAATTGTAAAAAATTTAGACACTTATTTTGAAATCAAAAGAAAAACGAAGCTTCATTTTTCATTTTTCTTATTTGTGGCAAAAAATGGTGCATCAAAACATTACATGTACTTCACAAGCTGGCCAATCTGATATCTGCCTTCATTTTTTGAACTTTTATGTCTCTATTGTGTGATGTCTGGCTCACAAATGGCGATTGCTTAAAAATATTGGTAGATATTGGTAGTCTAGTCTGGCAGTATTTATTTGACATCATATGGCATTTCAGTAGTTTCTCAGTGAACGTACAATTTCAAATCAAAAAGTTGTCATTTTGCAGCCTATGAGCAAAACTGCTTTGGCGACACTACCACCTTAAAAGCTTTTTATGAGCACTTTTTTGCATGTAAGAAACAGACTTAGATTTGGATTGTAAGAATACTTAGCTTTTGGTCACGTTTTCGACAGTTTGTCCATAATAAGCCCGGTTCATAGTTGTCCGTAAGGGCTGTCCGTGTCCGAGTCCGTGTCCGTGTCCGTAAGAGTAGTTTGATTCACAGTTGTCCGGATGTAAGTAAGAACTTGTCCGTGAGTGTCCGTAAGGCCTGTCCGGATGTCCGGAAGCCAAGTTGAATTGTGTTCAACTTTTGTCCGTGTCCGTAAGGAATCAGCCAATGAAATAACAGCCGTAGTAGTCACGTGTACATGCATACACATAAACTTACTCCGCGCATTGTAAAATTTTACGAAGTTTCTAGTAATTTAAGCTCAGCAGCTTGATTTTAGTGTGCGTAGAACATTTTTATTGATTTTTTGAAACGTTCGTTTGCACACGTCCACTATGCAGCACGACATGGTAGCGTTATTTTATATACATACGCACTGTCTGCAGAGTGTCCGTAGAAGTATGAACTAATGCTGCTTACGGACATATACACTTACAATTGTTACGGACAACCTTCCGGACACGGACACGGACTCGGACACGGACAACTACGGACACTTCCGCACTACTATGAACTAGGCTATACGCAGTAAAAATAGCAAATTTTGCATTTTTTCTATTTTTTTGCTCTATATTTCATTAAATTTTGTAAAACTTTATAGCTTGAAAAAACAAAAATTACTATTCCTATCAACAATTGCGAAAAAGGAATCTCTACAGTTTAGTTTTATGCATTTTGGTTTAATTTTATAAAAGTATAGACTGCACACAGAATCAGCAAATTGACACTTTGTAGTAGAAGACGTATTTTGCAGTATAATAAACTGCTATGAGTTGCCATGACAACTACGGAAATAAATTTTTTAATCCCAATCTGAAATGATCTACTGTCTTGCAACATGACCGCTCAAACATTGGACACATCACACACTAAAAAAAGTCTGACCAAAAATTGTATGTATCGAACTTCATTGCTTCACAGCAGCTTGGTCGTTTGAGGTAACCCCCATAATGTATATATCATTTGAATGCATTTTTTATAGAAATTTTTATGAAATTAAAATATTTCAAAAAATTAATGTTAAAAATTTTAATTCAATTAAAATCGATGTTTTTCGCCTAATTACAGGTAACCTAATGTATTATATATCATTCGATAGCTCGATAGCCCATTCCATTCTGCGTCTAGCGATATATACAACATGACTATAGCAAGCACCTGTCAAAAATAGTTTTTTTATTTATCCATTGAAAAACGTCATTTTTGACCCGTTTTATTCGCTGTATCTCAGCAAATACTCAACCAAATCTGACAAATTTTTCATCAATAGAAGCGTTGTGACACCGCGCAGTGTGCGAAAGTATAAAAATTTCAAAATTTGATACTAATTTTTCAAAATTTGTCAGGTTTACAGTCATTTTTCAGCAATTTTTTTTCAAAATTAGTTGAAATATTTATTACCACATTAAAGTTCAGTTCTTTAGCTTTCATTTGATACCAAAATCATGTGCTTTTGATTGGGCTGAACAAAGTTATGCTGCAAAAAGATGTGCTTGATGAGCATGTCGTGTGCATGCTATAAAGCAATAAAGTTCGATTATTTGCATTGTTGCGTACTTCGTCTTTTGTATAAAAGTTTTAGTCTTATGGCAGAGTATGAAAAAGGAAGGGTAAAAAAAATCATTAAAATTTATGTAAAACTGTCAAACACTGCTGATATAGACGACCCCAATATGGAAACTCCAAAAGACGAACCTTGCACTGCTCACTGTTTTGCCAAATCATAAATAAATACAGTTTTGAAAAATGTCCCAAAATATTCTGCTTTACAGAAAAGTGTTGTTTGACCTTTCAGGGGCCGTATTATATTCTCAAAGTTTCCAATGGGTCACATTAGTCTAACGTTACTCACAGGTAAAGTTAATATAAAGTCTTATTCTCAGACAGAGACCAAAACGAGTGTGATAGCTAAGGTTACCTTTAATGGATTCGGGTCAAAAATGCTTTATTTTGTTTTACAGCTAAAGAAAACGTATTCTACAAACATCTACTGTCGATGATAGCCTTGTTTTCAACTTCAATTTTATCTTTACCCACAGAATTTACCTCTACCTTACCACTTAACAGCGGGTTAAGTTAGCCTAACTTTACCTTCAGGTAATTTTGGGAACAGATTTTACAGGACCAGAACTCAAGCACTAAGGCAACCATGTTTTCCACATGGTGCTCTGCTATGATGTTTGTAATGGTGACTTGTGTCAATTAGTACTGTAAAACTTCTGTATCTAATGATATTACCTCAGTTGACAGACATTTTATGATTCACTATTTAACATCTTGTAATTTTTCTCGACTTTCCCAATTCATTTTTCAAGAGTTCTCCAAAAAATTTTGATTTTGCAACATTCAGGCCCAGGAAAGAAGCCTATCCACCTGAAACCTGTTAAACCTTCTACTACATACAAAACACGTAACCATACCAGACGTAGTCATATACGTGTAACTAATAAACAATACCTGTCGTTGTCTAATAATTCATAAACTCTCCGGCTATAGTGTGTCATCACAATGTCATAAAACTCTGTCAAAGGGACATTCTGGACAAGTTCTCCTACAACCTTTGAGAATTTTTTTACGTCAGTTAATGACTGAAGCAATACAACTTCCATGTTTTCGTCAACGCGAGCGTAGCCTTCGAATAATTCTTCAAAAAACTGTTGCCAATCAAAACCAGGGATTTCGTACAGTTCCTTCAAAGTCACGCTATATGCCTGTATTAAATGATTACTATCCTGCATGGTATTTTCCTAAAAATATATTAAAACTTGATTGATGAATTAAAAATTTGTTTATTGTTTATTTATATTTTTTATGCTTGAGATTACAACTAATATAGGTATTAATCACAGTAACGTGTTTTTGTTTGTTCTGTTTTTGTCAGCCCAGTCTATTTATCAGTTTATTTCTAAAATTAATTCTCAGCAGTTATTGCTATTATTACAAGTCTAGCACGTATGGTACGTCAAAAATAGAATTCGAAAAGCTAGGCCTACCTAGTTTGTTTTTTTTTATATCTGCCCATAACGTGGTCGAGCACAGGGTGGTGCACAGATTCACCTCTTCCTTGTTTTGAAACCATACCAGGCTACGAGTATGGCTCCAAAACAAGGGTATCCTAACTACATACAGTGTGTGGGTGTAGCATATGCTTTAAGTTTAAGTTAAATTTAGGGCAAAGTTTGGGGCCTCACAGACCGATCCCGAAACCTAGTTTGTAAAGTGTAATAAGTTATCAAACTATTGCATTAAACAAGTACGTCTTGCGAGTAGATAGTTTATTACAGTGTGAAACTTTCCTTTAACTTAGCCTATAGTATACCAGTTCAGTTTGACGATATTCTAAAGAATATATAACGCGGCACGTTTGGAATTGTTGAGAGTGTGCTTTGCAACAGGCGACGCTGACGAAGGTGCTATTTCTTAGATTAAAGGGTTATTTTTAGTCGTACTAAACGGTTTAGAAAATAAGCTTAACAATCACGTTTTGCGAGTAAGGTTAAACTTAATTTGGATAGATTCCGTTGAGACGTTCTTGCTGTGCTGAGGATATTCTTCGAATATAAAACGCGGCACTTAATTTTTTTTAAGCCAGCAAAAACTTGTCAACTGTCAGTCAACTACCCAGATTAACGTAGGACTCTGAAATTCTGAATATAGTATATACGCGGCCCCTGAGGGGGCCGCGTAAAAAATGCAAACTAAGATTTTCATCAGAGTTACATATGCATGTAGTTTCGAACTACATCAAAAATATATTAGCGGCCGCATTTTCAAAACAAGTTACCCCTTGCCTGAATTCGTACCTGAGACCAATGGATTACATGACCATTGCGTACCACCACGCCACTGTGGTTACAAATTTGGTATTATTTAAAACTGGATTATTATAATCATCATTTCGCTTAGGATAGTTTATACCCTATTAAATTTTTAGGAGTTAGGCTAAAGAAATGGTTAAATAATGGCTTAGGAGTTTTTACGCGGCGGCCTCAGCCGCCGCGTATATACTATATTACAAAACCTGAATATTCACGTATCTTATCTCACTGTGTAATTTTGAACTAAGCACCTAGGTAGGTCCTAAAAATGCACTAAATGTGTGGGTGTGTGTATTGTATACCTAGTGTATGCTCTGCTGCATAGTCATACAGTTAGCCGAGTCTGCGTACAGCCTGCCTACAGCCTCTTGAACTATCAGACAGCAATTGTAATCCACACAGTAATATTAATCAATACTGCTGTGTTTGTCGTGTATAGGCTAGCGATCGATATATTATATTATGCACACAGATCCGGCAAACGCATATCATCACAGCACAAACATCATCGCACATGGCACAGTGTTCTGGCAAATTTCGAAACGGTGACAGTAATAGGACGAAACCTGTCACAACAATGTTTTCAGGATGGTTTATCAGCTCGTCAGAGCTTGAAAATTGTAAAATCTATGTAGAAATCATCCCAAAACTTGGCGGTGGTAACTGGCAAGACTAGACTAGCATTTCGCTGTGACAAGATCGTGCAGCTGCCAGCTAACATTGGGTTGCCACTGAACATGCGGTTTCTAACCCGCCATGCAAAATAGTGCGCTCTAAAGTGGGCTCGAATTATACTAGGTTTTTACAATACGGTTATTAGTTTTCTATTTGATATATAACTTGAAAACAACAATGACACCGCGAAAACATGCAGTAGTTTGATTGTTATTTTATGTACGTAAGCTAACTTACATAACAGAGCCAGTGGCGTAGCCAGGAAAAAATTTCGTGGGGGGGAATAACTTTTCGATTTTTTTAAGTGTGTTGAAATGCACGTAATTTCTTTTTTAACGCAAAAAACGACACATATTAGCATTTTTTTGGTCAAAAAAACAATGTTTATTTTCGACCCCAGCAGTATCGAACGTAACTTTGCAGCAAGAAATAACGAAAATTACAAAAATAGTGGGCCGGTAAGGGGTCGGAAGCTAGCAAATTGCAAAATTTTCGAAATTTTTTGACATTAAAAACTGTACACTTACTGGAAAATGTCATTTTTGTACCAATAAAACAGCTAAACCGATACACTACACAGTGTATTAAGCAGATAGATAGTGCATAATGCAACTACATACATACGCACATGCTTTCATGCAAGATAAAAGCAAGGAACACCAAGCCAAAGAGTTGCAGGGGGGGGGGGGGGGGGGGGGAAAGAAAGAGGGGGGGGGGTTTTTTTTTTTTTTGGGGGGGTGTTTGGTGGGGGGTAGTAGGGGATTTTTTTCGGGGGGGGCGAAAAAAAAAGGGGGGGGGGGGGGGGGGAATATAGTTGGGGGGGGAAAAGTGGGGGGGGGGGAATTCCCCCCATTCCCCTTCCCTGGCTACGCCCCTGAACAGAGCTAAATATGTTAGCTCTGTTATGTAAGTTTTGCTTTAAAAAGTTTGATGCCGCGTTTTATATTCGAAGAATATCATCAGCAGTCGGCACACTAAGAATGTCACCACAAGATTTCAGTATCGAAAATTAGTTTAACCCTACTCGCAAAACGTGCTTGTTATAAAATTACTTACAGAAAGACTTCTCATGAACAAGCGACCGTGTGTTTATTACAGTGTGAAACTTTCCTTTAACTTAGCCTATAGTATACCAGTTCAGTTTGACGATATTCTAAAGAATATATAACGCGGCACGTTTGGAATTGTTGAGAGTGTGCTTTGCAACAGGCGACGCTGACGAAGGTGCTATTTCTTAGATTAAAGGGTTATTTTTAGTCGTACTAACCGGTTTAGAAAATAAGCTTAACAATCACGTTTTGCGAGTAAGGTTAAACTTAATTTGGATAGATTCCGTTGCGACGTTCTTGCTGTGCTGAGGATATTCTTCGAATATAAAACGCGGCACTTAATTTTTTTTAAGCCAGCAAAAACTTGTCAACTGTCAGTCTTTAGCTTAGCCAATTGTCACCAGCAACGGCCAAAAAGTCTCCAGCAGAAAAATGTTATAGAGCGTCAGTTTCGCTTTATCTTGATACCTCCATAGGAGATCGTGATCAAACGTGATCACTATATTGCTAAACCGTACGTAATAGCCATCTTAAAATTTAAATTTTATAAAATTTTGAATGTTATCGAACGAGTTGCATCTCAAATTTTGGTGAGGCTAAGCTACATACATATGCGCTGCGAATTGCGTGCTAGTCAGCGGATGGAGGTTAAGGACAACCGTCACGCTGTCTTAGCGAACGGAGTCCATACTGTGGGATCCATAGTCGCGTCAAGTCATGGTTCCCATGTCCTGTACAGTTCTAATTTGTTGCTTTCGACGCGCTAATGAACATTCTACGAAACATTGTCCCGACAGGTTTTGTCAAGCGACTCTTCTGTATGCAAAAATTGTTAGTCTGGACAGATAGGCTAAAGGAGAGCGGGCAGCTGATTGTCGCTGCTACTACGTACGTACACACACCCACACAAACAGTGTTATTTGCTGACCTACCAGCAGATTAACACTAGAATAAGTGCATTTGTGTGCTCCTGATGCACACATTTGCACTTACGCGGCGGCTGAGGCCGCCGCGTAAAAATTCACCAAGTAAGTTTATAGTATGAACAAGCTCTTCTGCTGAGTGAGTAGTGGTTACATTATGAGGCATGAGTGTGAATATTCCACGGGAAATATTAAACGCGGCCATTGCTTGAAAAAAGACCTAAGCATGAACATGTTTTTGTAATAGATAAACTTAAGAAGGACTTTTCAGATACCACTTTAAGCCCTTGTAGAAAATAGGAGTCCACTAGTGAATTAAAAGTATAAAAATTAAAACATAACTGAGTTTCAAAAAAATTGCGAAAAAAATAAAAAATTTAGAAAAAAAATTGAGCTTCAGAAAAAAATTAGGCTCGTCCTGGATTTAAACCAGGGACATCTCGCACCCAAAGCGAGAATCATTGCACTCGACCAACGAGCCTTGACAGAAGCAGTACTAAAAGTTAACATGACAACAGCCAATAATAGTTTCGATGTTTATTGCTTCATAGGTTGTGAATAAAAATGTTAATTAACAACCAAACAAAATTTAACTCTATGTTGTAAATGAGAATTAGGGCCTATGAGACTCGGGGGCTGTGGTGTAGTGGTTAGCATGCCTGACTTCGAAGCAGGTGGCCCGGGTTCGATTCCCGGCGCCTCCATCTCTTTCATTCTTTCTAAATTGGGGCATCCTCTTTCTATTCAACATAGTGGCGACCGTGACATAGGACGGAGAGGATAGGGCCGGGTCCTCAGGACAGCCCTATCCCCGAACCGTCTTCGGAGGTGGGTTAGGAGCCCCATGCCCTGGGTTGAGGTTGGCACTTCAACCCTTACGGTACTCGTGCTGTGTGCTGTATGAATGTGTACATAGCTTCTCTAGTGTGGTCCCTCGGTTAAGGGTAATCCGAAAAAACCCTCGGTTTCGGTTAGGGGTGAACCGGAGAAAACCCTCGGTTTCGGTTAAGGGTGAGCCGGTCAAAACCCTCGGTATTGGTTGGGAATCGTTCTGGGTTGATCAAGAAACCCTGTGGTTGCGGGTAAGCCAGGAAACCCTGAGTCTGGTGTGACTGAAGTAGGCTTGGAGGCCTACGTGTGAATGTGCTCCGCCCTTGAGGCATCGGGTTCGCCCCGGGAGCATGAGTATCGACCGAGTATCGTTGCAGGGTCGCAACGATGTTCGAAGGGGGGACCCTGTTGTAAATGAGAATTAGGGCCTATGAGACTCGGGGGCTGTGGTGTAGTGGTTAGCATGCCTGACTTCGAAGCAGGTGGCCCGGGTTCGATTCCCGGCGCCTCCATCTCTTTCATTCTTTCTAAATTGGGGCATCCTCTTTCTATTCAACATCTAACTGTTTTCAAAGTAGAAAAAAATAATTGTCATTTTTTGACTGTGCTAAATCCACAACATTTGCTGATTAGCTCCGTTGTTTCTTTGATTCTGACAGGTGACGGTTCGCTCAGCCGGTAAGCGAACGCTTTATGAGCGTAAGTATGGTGGTTCGAGTCCACCACGGCACGTTTGTTTTTGCACAATTGCCGAGTTTGGAAAGAGCAAATGGAACTGCTTGTTCTCAAGATCGAGGTACCTACCCTTCCTGTGTTATTTAACACAGGAAATCTGACCTACCCAGATTAACGTAGGACTCTGAAACTCTGAATATAGTATATACGCGGCCCCTGAGGGGGCCGCGTAAAAAATGCAACTAAGATTTTCATCAGAGTTACATATACATGTAGTTTCGAACTACATCAAAAATATATTAGCGGCCGCATTTTCAAAACAAGTTACCCCTTGCCTGGATTCGTACCTGAGACCAATGGATTACATGACCATTGCGTACCACCACGCCTCTGTGGTTACAAATTTAGTATTATTTAAAACTGGATTATTATAATCATCATTTCGCTTAGGATAGTTTATACCCTATTAAATTTTTAGGAGTTAGGTTAAAGAAATGGTTAAATAATGGCTTAGGAGTTTTTATAAAATTACTTACAGAAAGACTTCTCATGAACAAGCGACCGTTAATTCTGCGCACTTTGGAAGAAACCGTTTTTAATTTATTAATTTCTTCTGCATTATAACTGCCGTTATTAATGGCTTGGTATAACATGACCAAATACTCAGATTCGCTTAACCAAGTAGTTGGAGAAAATATCATGGCAATTCTGTTTTCATACTCAAGAAGCTGAAAAAATGGTCCTTCCATAGTCACAGGAAATCTGAAACGTTGTTCCATTATGAGTAACTTTATAAATAATTCTAAATAATTTATTTAATTTGTTTCTGATGCAAATTCGTTCGTTGAAACACCAGCTTGACAAACATTGATCATTTGTGTGCTGGTTAAAGAAATTATGCATACCACGTAGGAAAAGCGAATTTTGCTGAAATTTTTTGGCGTAAAAATTTTTGCCCATCAACCATTTACATAAATCACAGATTTTTACTTACCTTTTGGCGATTCGTGCAAGTATTGCAGCATGACTTGCGTTAAGTGGTCTTTCTAGCGGGATGTCCATAAGCGGCCAACCACCAACGTTCATTATCAAACCTTTCATTATGTTTCCAATTTGCTCCTCGGTTTTTGTAGAGTTGGTAAAATCTACACATTTATCAAATGCCGTTTTTAGTTTGTATCTGAATGACTTCTTTGGCAATTCATCTACATCAAGTTGCTTCACAAGTGGGAAGGCCATACGCCCATTTTTTTCAGCGGCTTTGAAAAAGGGAAATTGTACTCCAAAACCGTTTTTAAACCATTTTCCACAAACAAACTGGTTGAAATCATTGCACGGATCGGCCGAGACATCCATCCGAGCCATTAAATCATTTGCCAAGTCAGCCATTGCTATGTGACCTGAAATATTGCGTAACAATGAATCTATCTAAATACAAGCCATTTTTGTCACTCCTGCCTTTACGGTTTAAGATCGATAGCCGGTATAACTGGGACTCTGGGAGAGCTAAAGCAATCAGCAATGCATGCTAAACTTTAGCTAACCTAATTAATTACCTAGTTTTATAACTTTTTGCTGATTTTGCATTTTCACTTTCCGGAGCCCTTTGCTGAAATGCCTCTTTACTGTCCGCAGCCATTTGCTAAATTCGAGTAACTTACCACTGAAAATTGTCAGCAGAGAAATAATTAGAGCCACCATACTGAAGCCGACTAAAGCTGTACCTAGGTAATTCAGTTCGGTTAAATTTAGTCGAAAACGCTTCAGAAAAATTTCACTGTGCAATTTTTTGATAACGATTACAATTTGCGAGAAGATGAATGGCCACTATTTGACATTCAGTTATTTTAAATTTCATGACTCTTATCAGGGTAGGCACGACAGCGCCTGAAGCCCGGTTCATACGTCTTGTCCTAAGGGCTGTCCGTGTCCGTAAGAGTAATTTGATTCATACTTGTCCGGATGCCCGTAATAACTTGTCCGTGAATCTCCGTAAGGGCTGTCCGGAAATCCGGAAACCAAGTTGAATTAGGTTCAGCTTTTGTCCGTCCGTGTCCGTAAGGAATCCGTCAACCAATAAAATAAAAAGCCGTATATAATAGTCACGTGTATATACGGGCGTACACATAAAATTACTCCATTACGCATTGCAAAGTTTTACGAAATTTCAGTAATTTCAGCTCAGCAGCTTAATTTCAGTATGCGCACTGCGCAGAACTTTTTTATTGATTTGAAACGTTCGTTCACACAAGTCCACTATGCAGCACTGTGCATTATAGGGTACGAGAAGTTTTGCAGTCAGATTTACCTAGTAGCCAGAACTGGTGCAGTGTGCACCCCGCTCAGAAAACATGCTTTTTCATGACTTTGTCGATGTATAACATTTTAATGAATAATCCCTCGTGTACACACTATGAGTGTTATCGACACCTGAAAAATTGCAATTTTGAAAAAACAAGTTGATAATAAGTTGATAGGATTTGCAAAAGTAAACTGGTTTGGAATTTATTAAAAAAATTAATGAAAAAACTGCGAAAACGAAACTACCACCTTAAGTCACAACGCAATACTAACCTGGGCTCAATTTTTCGAAAAAAAAGTTCTCCGTTTAAGTTCTCCGTTTTTAGAAACCCTGCGTTTAAGTTCTCCGTTTAAATGTTCACTGTTCAAGGCTTTCCGTTTAAATGTTTTCCGTGTATTAAACGGAGAACTTC
The DNA here is from genome assembly GCA_030248245.1 of Trissonchulus sp. WLG1_4. Classification (NCBI taxonomy): domain Eukaryota; kingdom Metazoa; phylum Nematoda; class Enoplea; order Enoplida; family Ironidae; genus Trissonchulus; species Trissonchulus sp. WLG1_4. The sequence goes on along the minus strand of JASANF010010145.1, from coordinate 15,219 downwards.
TAAACTGATCCACTCGAAACGGAGAACTTAAACGGAGAACTTTTTTTTCGAAAAATTGGGCCCTGGTCTGGTATTAGTACAGCCATGGGCTGTGACGGTACCAGTCTTATCGGGTGTTCTGCACTAGACGATCCGACTTTTAAGAGGGCCCCCCTCCCACGCCAACTACATGTGTGGTTGATGCTAGCCTTAATTCTGGCAACAAGCAGCATTTTCATGCAAAATTTCAGAGCAACTTTATGCTTTTAAAGAAATCAGGACTTTTGCTAAGTTTAACCCTGCCGCTGATCAGAGTCTTACGTACCTAAATTATTGATTTACTTGGACGAGAAACGACAGAAAATTTTGAAAATGCAACAGTAACTTCAGCATTCATTTTTGGCGCACATAACCATTTCAATTGTGCATAAACCGCGTAAAAATGATGGTGTTGACAAATAGTTCCATAATATCTGACTTTGATGTTTTCACCGCTACTGTGAAACGTTTTCTCAGGGGATCATTATATAACGTGTATCGACCTGTGCGCTATAAAAAATTGTTGAACTATTTTAATTTCAGTAAACAATAATTGATTATAACAAGAGTACATAATAGGGTCTCACTCTATATAGAAGAAGAGTGAGACACTCTCCAGCCTGCCTGTGTTCTAGCACAGGCAGATGCGCTGGTCGTTTTCAGGCTACATGTTGACATTCTATGCAACATCTGACTGGCCAATCAGCGCGTAGATTCCCTGCGTAACACACTTTAGTATATAATCGCTGATGTGTTGATAAGCATTAAGATAGAGTTAAAAGCTTAATAACTCATTATGTATTCATAGTCTGCTTGCAAAAATATTAAAAAAGGTTTGCAAATACCTCTAGGGATATTTTGGCAAACTTTCAGGGAAATTGATTGAGAAACTTTTGAGATATAAACTTTTCTGAATTTCTTCAAAGTTTCTCAATCAATTTCGCTGAAAGTTTGCCAAAATATCCCCAAAGGTATTTGCAAACCTTTTTTAATGTTTTTACAAGCAGACTATGAATAAATAATGAGTTATTAACCTTTATCCCTATCCCGTTTTATGATTGGAGCACGTGCACAGTCGTCTGCCAATCAGAGAATAGAAGCTCGCTTCTGATTGGCCAGTCACATGTTGCATAGAATGTCAACATGTAGCCTGAAAACGACCAGCGCATCTGCCTGTGGTATAACACAGGCAGGCTGGAGAGTGTCTTACTCTTCTTCTATATAGAGTGAGACGCTATTATGTACTCTTGATTATAATAACAATCAAAGCTTTTAACTTTTTAGCCGATTCGCTAAAATGTTTTTGTTGACAAAAAATATACCCACACCCCCCCCCCCACCCCAACCATGTCTCTTAGTGAGCGGCTTATATGAAAAGGAAGATACAATTTCTTCTAACCCAAAATAAAATACCACAAAGCCAGGACTGAATTTTAATTCGAAACCAAAGGGGGCACACTTTTAAACTGTACGCTTAATTGTATTCATTGTATTACAAATTGAAGATTCAAGACTTCGCATAAACGCCGAACTGTGGAACATACTATTAATATTTTATTTCTGAACTTATATCTTCTTTCAGCGTTTTTCAATTGATTTCAATTCCACACACCCTTTACATGAAAGCTACAACACGTAAAATATGGGCTAGAATTTTTCCAAGCTTAACTGCGAAAAGCAGTATAAAGTCCTGCCGCCACTGCGGTGGCGGCAGGAATAAAAATCAACTAAATAGCCTCGTCTTACTTTGCTCCAAAACGGCAAAATTTCATTATTTAGTATACAGTCCCCTTTTTCGTTCCCTAGGACATTACAAGAGGAACTATTCTACTATAAAACTGGATACAAATAGATGACTTATATTTATAGCCAAACTAGACGCTATTATATAATTTAATGTACGACAGACATTTCAAAACAAGGGCTGTTTTTACAAATGTCTACGGTCTAACTTTATCAGGAATAATGAAAGCATTACAATCATAGATGCAGATAGGGGGGGGGGTAGGGGGCAGTATCCACCCCCCCCCCCCCCTGAGCGGGGTCGGCACTGTAACGGGGGCGTTCGATTTCTCCCCTTTTTCGTTTATTTAACTTTTTGTTAGTCATTAAAATTAATAGGCTTTTCGTTCAAAGGCATGTGTTTCAAAAGTCATAAAAATTGGCATTAGCTTCATAGTCATTAATCAAAACTTTTATGGCCACATGCCCCCAATAAAACCCTAAACTTTAAGCCATAAATTCGAAACTTTAAAGACACCCGTTTTCCTGTTAGTCAGCTACCGTATGCCTAGGTATAAAACAGATGCCCCTAAGTGCAAGTCGATTAGTTGATAGCGGAACGCGACGTGGTGCGGTTGGATTGTGAGATAGACTGAGTGTGAGTGGTAGAGAGAGAGTTGTGAGTGTGAAAGATTGAGAAGGGAAGAGTAGTGAAACTTATCGACTTGTCCTTGTGTTATCATTAATTGAAATTCTGTATATATATATAATTGCATTGCCCATTGTCAGTAATAAGACTCAACTGTTAACGGCCATATATTGCACAAGGTCTATTTTGTATTAAACGGCTCTTTCAGTCTTTGGTTGTTGCTGTGCTTAGTTAGGGAATTGACCCCTGCTGTATCTTAGAATACAGCGTAACTTAGATTGAGGGACTACCGCGACCTTTAACTAATTGCCCTACCTTATTACGGCAGCTCAAGACTAGCCACCCCCGTAGACTTACCCAAAATCCCCATGTAAGTTACATGGCATCCCTGAGAAACAGTGACTGATTTTTTTTGTCTTCAATTTCTCAAAGCTATAACCATGTCTCAAGGTGAAAACACAGAACCGTCTGATCGCGACGTCAGACATCTACATATTCTACTTCAAAGACAAAATGACACAATTGAGCAAAATGCCAGACAAATACAGACGCTGAACCAGGCCTTGGCCACCGCCAACTCATCACTAACTTTTAAGCCAAGTTCTATCGCACCGCCACCGTTTATGGGTCGAGCTGGTATAGACGATTTTTTACAATGGCTCGATATTTTTCAGTTATTCGCAAATAGTCTTCATTATACGGACTCCGCTAAATGCGAAAACTTGCCTTTATATCTACGTGATTTCGCTCTCGACCAGTACAAAGACCTTTCAGATCATGACAAGCAGAATTATGCCAATCTTAAAATAGCACTGACATCAGCCCTACTACCAGCTGAAAACAGGCGTATTTCTAACTTGGTACTTCAAGGACGAGTTAAACAGGACACAGAAAATCTAGCGACTTATGAGCAGGACATTAAGCGGTTGGGCCGTGCAGCATATTCAGACATGGATCCTGCAGTAAGAGACCATTTTATTAAGGAAGCCTTTATTAACGGATTGCCTAAAGATCTCAAGGAGTATGTTTTAGACAAAGACCCTGATACGCTACAAAAAGCGTTCACTCTGCCTCAAAAAAAAGCGCAAAACGGTTTATTAACTCCCCACGCCTCTCTAACGTCAGCCTCATAGACTTTGTTCCCCGCAATGCCAACAAGCCTATTTTCAATGACCCAGAAGACTCGTTCCCCATTTTGTCCCCACCTGGCAGCAAATTGCTGTTCGAGTTCGTGACAAACCACATTGCCCCCTTGGTAAGAGTTCAGGAGTATTGGTACGACACCGCCCCGAAATCTCGCAATGCCCCCTACAATGCGACATCTCTCTCCCCGACTCGTCCCAAATCATTGGACATTGAACCAGAGACCCAGCCCCTTCACCGACCTCACAATGACATTTGCCCCGCAGAACCAATGCGCGAATCCCCGATGGACGCTACAGCGAATTCCCCAGTGCCAGCCAGCACCGCAAGTCCACCAATCGAAGCTGCCCCCCCTGCTGTCTCAACCGTGGAACCCACACAGGACCCGCCCCCGATGCCTAACAATGTCGAGCAGCCCCAAGCCCCGGAACCCAAAGTCCAATCACCGTCTCTTGACAGCACCATGGATCAGGCCCCTAACTCACAGACTCCGCCCCAACACGTCTTCCCTCCAGGATTGCCAATTCCCATGCCCCCGATGCCTTACGTGCCCCCCCGTGCGACTCTCCACTCGTGGCTGCCCGTCTATCAAGCTGAAGATGGGACTCTGATGTTGGTGGTCCCCAGCGGAACCAGGCCCCCGAACATCATATTCTCCCCTTGAAGACTCACCATGCCGGACACAGACTCAGGTTCATTGTATTGTTTGTTTTTGTTCGTGTATATAATTGCTTATGCCCACAGTATTCTTTTTGTAGCATGTAAACAGTACGCAACATGACATATTATTGGAGAGAGTTTGCAAATAGATCTCATGTTAAAAATATGTCATTTTGTTAATATACTCATTCAATCAGCCCATTTTCTAATCACACAATGTGTTTTTGTTTATTTTGGTATTATGTTCTATATTGTTTTTCTAACCTGATCATGCCATTATTATATACATATTTTGACGATTATAATCAAATGTTAAAGCTTGTATACTGCATTTATAATTCGTACCCAATAAGGCCTTAGAACCCACATTAGAATCACACTATACGAACGGGGACGTTCGATTTTCTAGCCCACCCGTGTAACGGGGGCGTTCGATTTCTCCCCTTTTTCGTTTATTTAACTTTTTGTTAGTCATTAAAATTAATAGGCTTTTCGTTCAAAGGCATGTGTTTCAAAAGTCATAAAAATTGGCATTAGCTTCATAGTCATTAATCAAAACTTTTATGGCCACATGCCCCCAATAAAACCCTAAACTTTAAGCCATAAATTCGAAACTTTAAAGACACCCGTTTTCCTGTTAGTCAGCTACCGTATGCCTAGGTATAAAACAGATGCCCCTAAGTGCAAGTCGATTAGTTGATAGCGGAACGCGACGTGGTGCGGTTGGATTGTGAGATAGACTGAGTGTGAGTGGTAGAGAGAGAGTTGTGAGTGTGAAAGATTGAGAAGGGAAGAGTAGTGAAACTTATCGACTTGTCCTTGTGTTATCATTAATTGAAATTCTGTACATATATATAATTGCATTGCCCATTGTCAGTAATAAGACTCAACTGTTAACGGCCATATATTGCACAAGGTCTATTTTGTATTAAACGGCTCTTTCAGTCTTTGGTTGTTGCTGTGCTTAGTTAGGGAATTGACCCCTGCTGTATCTTAGAATACAGCGTAACTTAGATTGAGGGACTACCGCGACCTTTAACTAATTGCCCTACCTTATTACGGCAGCTCAAGACTAGCCACCCCCGTAGACTTACCCAAATCCCCATTTAAGTTACAGCACCCCCCTCAGACATCTGCAGCCCCCCTCAACCCCCCACCGCCCCCTCTGATGGCCAAGAAAGTACCCCAAAAATGCGTAAAAAATTGACTAAGTGCAAAAAATTTCGCCAAAAAAAGTACCCCAAAAATGAGTTGAAAATCGAAAAATTCTGAAAAATTTTCGGCTGTCGCCGAAAAATGGCCAAAACTAGGGACCACCCCCCCCCCTTCCGCCAGGGGTCGGGCACCCCCCCCCCTCGCCTATTCCGCCCGTGCATCTCTGATTACAATACCTTACTGTATACTTTTCTACAGTTCGAATTATATTTTCATAAAAAGACAAATAAATTTCTTTAAAATACAAGGAATTATACATCAGACACAAAACATGTTACACGAACTGAAAATGAGAAAGGCCTGAAAAAAGTTATGCTAACATACGCAGCACGATTTCAACAAACAAGGTAACACTGCAACTATCATCATCATTAACAATGCTGAATACCAAAAAGTGTATATAACTAAAGTCAAAAAACAACTGCGGTATTTTAATAAAATATATATCAGCAAAGAAATTGAACTGAAAAACAAGTTAACGTCCGTAATAGATTTCACAAAAGCACAATTTTGTAGCTCCTATATACCCGCGTCTGTTGTATGTAGTTTTTCGAAATTTTTAAAATTCAAAGTCATTTTTTCAATTCTGAATCTGATCTCTGTTCGTTAAAAGGGTTTTTGAAAAATATGTGCTAATAAGCCGCTTTTTGCGTTAAAATTGTGCAAAATCGTGCATTTTATTTGATTTAAAAAAATAGAACCCCACCAAATTTTTTTTGGCTACTTACATTTGCCCCTGACTCTGCTTCTCACCCAGTAAACGTACCCACGAAAACGTCTGTAATGCGAAAAACGTGGTGCAATTGATTTATTAAGCTATCTCCTTCCCAAAAAACGTTTTACAGCACTGTAATAGTTTAAAAAATAATATTTCTAATAACAATATATAATACATCTAAAAATATCTTACAAAACCTAACAAAAAAACAATAAATCGTATAATACTATATCAGTAAACCGACATGGCGGCATCCAATAATGAAGTAACCAATACTGATTATAAACTCAGATCAAACACTGCTATCAAACAAAGGATCTTAGTTAAAAATGAATTTATCAGTTTAGGTTACAATTTATTTATTTAATAGGTACACGGCATCACATAAATAATGTCTACCCTTCTTGCATAGACGATATACTGGAAAGAGTTTGGACTCGAAAAAAATATCAATCATACCTAAACTGCCAAAAATTACAGGTCTAATTTCACAGCCAATTCTGCCTTGAACAGCCCTCTAAACCCCTTACTTTCAATTCAAATCAAATTGAAGACATTTTATAAAATTTCAGTAAGTAATTGATTTTCTAGTTACGTTAACTTTTTACTAAGTCTTACTGAAATTGACTTTAATTTAAGCCTTGGACTTGACACACAGGTTCAAAGAAAAATGTTCAACATTTTGAAGTTGGCTGCGGATACAAGTTATTGTGCTATCTCTACTAATTCTGTTTGTGCATGAGCTACATATTTTATAAATTAATAAATAAATTGTAATCTACTCTGCTAAATTCATGGTTGAATAAGACCCAAAGTGAAATAAAAATAAGCAGACATAACATACAAAACATTTAAACTCTTTTTGAATAGCACTAAAATAATCTGTATTCTGCATAAATAATTTTGTAACATGAAAAAATATGAAAAAAGTTCCAAATTTGTTAATGTTGAAAGTTTTTTAATTTCAATTATGCAAAAAACAACTGGAACAATTATTATATTATTAAAAATGAGATTTAATAGATGGTATGACACAAAAAGTAACGGTACACGTACTGAGACATGACACACGAACAAAGAGCACCAAAAAAGACTAAACTTTAAATACTGAATTTCCTTTTTTTAATAAAAGATGATCTAACGTGAGACAGGGATTGATTGGTGGTAATAACTATTTCGACTATATTTTCTGAAGCACAAAATTTACTAACTCTGCATACTATAGCAGTAAAGAAAACGTACTTTTCCGAAATTTGACTAAAGCTGTGATGTTGGTTTTTATTAGTTCACCATCATTAGTTGAAGGCTAGCTAGTACGTTGGCTTCTAAAATAGTAAGCCAACGTGATAGCTAGTCTTCACTTGCACATTTTAACCGGAATAAAATGCTTGACTATTCGTTAGTTTTGTAAAATTTAATAACATTATAATAACTTCGTTACTATACTGGTATAAAACGTCTTGGTTGTGTTTTTTAGGTTGTGTTTTTACTAGGTTGTGTTTTTTATTCTTGCGGATTATATAACCGTGGCCATTTCATATCTGCTATTATTATTGCTATTGCTTATAATATGGCGGACGAATTTGGGGAACTGTGCTCCTTATGCAGCATATCCCTCAAATCTGCTGACCCTAATGTGGAGTGTTTTTGCTGCAAGAAGTTTATTCATTACACTTGTGCTCAATTACGGATTGATGCAGCTAGGAACCTCATGAACCCGGACAAGCCACACCCTTTGGCTTATCTCTGCCCTAAATGCCGCGATATTATTCCGCAAGTCCCCAGCCTTGCAAGTCAGATTAGTGAACTGAAATCGGAACTGGCCTCTGTTCGGTCGGCTCAGACGGACGCTCAGAAATCGGCAGTTAATGTTCCTCCTTGGGACGGAAGCGATCTAAGTCGGCATTTGGAAGCGATTACGGATCGCATTGCCGTTTTGGATAATAAGTTTGAATGCCTGGCTTCTGCAATGGACCTAAATCGAATCATCGCGGGGGTAGCCAAATCGGTGGCGAGTTGTACGGGGGAGGTGATCTTCAGAAGTATGTCTGAACTCGAGGAGCGTAGAGAAAAAAGGGAAAATATTTGTATCTTTGGGCTCAGCGAATCACACGATAGGGATGACTTGGTCCGAGTTCGGGAAATTTTGGAAAATGCGGGTCTGAAAGGGGATTATATTGTAGAAGCATGGAGAGACGCCCCCCAAAGTAACGGCCCCCGCCTACTAAAGGCTCGTGTGAGTACCCAGGCTGCAAAACGGGAGATTCTTGACGCGGCTCGTGGGAAGAAATTCCCTCGAGAACTGGGAATTAGAAGGGACCTTACGTACCAGGAGCGGCTGGCAAAACGCGAGGCTGCGACTGAATATAAATTTGGTAGACTTTCCATGGGCATGCGTCCGGACTTTCAGCTGTCTGGCCCTATAGGAAATGGTGGATACGCGGCTGGTGTGGGACGGGGATATGGGTCGTGGGAGGTTGGGGGAAAGGAGGAGCTAGACGTTCAAATAGCGTCTACGGAGGATGGTGGTTTTGGCGATCGTGATGGTGGGGGGCTAGAGGGAACGGTTTCCGGGGCCGGGCGTGGGGGTATGCCTGGAGCGTCAGTAGACCGTAATGTCACAATGGGCGGCTTGACGAGAGGCTCACAAGGTCGGGGAGGGCCTGCGAGTCATACTGGCACTGTGAGACCTGCGACAAGTACTAAACCTAATTCAGCAACGACACCAAAGGGACAGAAATGGGTGGCCAAGGGGAACCCGGGGTCCTCTGGGCATGGGGGGAAAGTGACGGGCACCCAAGGGGCGGGGGGGGGCCGAGGGGGTCCGCTGCTGGCGGAGTTTCGACAAATTCCAGACCTGAAAGTGGGGGAAGTGGTGTCCTGGGACAGGGGACCCGAGCGGCAGCGGTCTCAGCAGGCCAAAAATTGGGAAGGGCCCACTCGGTCCCGAGTACCGGCCGAAGTCCTAGTGTGAGCGCTTCCTATGCTTCTGTAGCCTCACCCAAAGCTCATAACCAGGGAAACTTGTGACATTTAATGTTAATTTTTCTTATAAAGTGGATTTCATAAAGAATCCTTGTCTTTTAAATTGTTGGTATGCGAATGCAAATGGTTTACGCAGTAAGCGTTCTGAACTAAATTTTCTGTTAGATACAGCTGATATTGATGTTTTTGCTATCTCAGAAACAAAACTGAGCAGTGATATTTCTGATAGCACTGTGGTCTGGCATAAAAATTATCAAATTTTTAGGAAAGACAGAGATAACAACGGCGGGGGGGTGTGCATTGGCATAGAAAACTCTTTGAATTACTTACTTTCACCTGTGAATGAGTTCCTAAGCTCTGAATGTTTAGCGATTGATATTATGTTTAGAAATTATAAAGTCCGTTTTTGTAGTTTTTATAGACCCCCAGCTGATCTTAATGCATTGAGCTTATTAGCTGCAGACATTAATCTATGTATGACTTTCAGTGTGTGTGATGTTACCATTTTCGTTGGGGATTTGAACTTACCTAATGTTAATTGGTCTTCGTGGAGTTCTTCTTCTAAAAAGGAAGCTGATTTTTTATCTGAAATTAGTAGTTTCGGTCTTAAGCAAATTGTCAATTCCCCAACTAGAATGAGTCCACCTAATATTTTGGATGTACTGTTAACGAACTGGCCTGATATAATTTTGAGCTGCGATGTTGTTACTCCCTTAGCCTCCTCGGACCATTCTTCTTTGAAAATTTGTTTGAAAACTGGAGGGAAACCGGAAAAAAAGCAGTGGTTTAAAAATTTTTATGGCATGGATAGCGCTGCTATTAGTGCGTGTCTCTCAACTATTGATTGGAACATGGTTTTTTGGAATCGTAGAGATGAGTTTACAAATAACCATATTGTTGAACAGTTTTGGCTTATTTTTAAAGATATTGTTCACCGAGTTATTGATTTGTATGTACCTGTTATTCGCACTGTTAAAAGCAAACTTTGTTGGCCTTCTAGACTGAGGAAGTTGGAAGAGAAAAAAGATTCTGCTTTTAAAACCTGGGTTCGTGATATGGATCCATTTTCAAAGTACAGATTTGAGGAATTAAATGGGCTATTTAAACGGGAACTAGCAGCATTTCAATGTTTATATGAAAGAAAACTAGCTAAGAACCCAAACAAAGGGCGGTTTTTTCGATACGCTAGTCAAAAAATTTCGCCCAAATGTGGTATTCCAACACTGATTGGCCCCTGTGATCAGGTTGCACTCTCTAATAGTGACAAGGCTGACCTATTGAATAACCATTTCTCCTCCATTTATAATTCAGACAACTTAGAACAAATAGATTTTGATGGATTGCCTGTTTTTGATTGTATTAACTCTTTGAAGTTTGATGTCTTAGATGTATTTCAGAATTTGAGGTCTCTGAATAATAGTTTGGTGACAGGCCCTGATGATATTCCCTATATGTTCTACAGAAATTTTGCTGCAGAATTAGCTTTCCCTTTATTCCTTATTATGGATTTTGCTTACAGATTTTCCTATGTTCCCAGGGATTGGAGAGATGCTAATATTGTTGCTATTTATAAAAATAAGGGATCTCGGTCTAATACTGATAATTATAGGGATGTATCTCTCACATGTGGAGCATCCCGACCTTTAGATAGACTATTAAACACTCGAATGCGTGATTTTCTTATAGATCATGACTATTTTTCATTGAACCAACATGGTTTTCTTCCTGGTAGGTCTACGGTCACCAATCTCTTACTAACTGTTGATTATTGGACAAAAGCTATTCAGGATAGAAACTGTGTTGATGTAGCTTATATTGACTTTAAGAAGGCTTTCAATAGTGTTTGTCACAGAAAGCTTCTCCAGAAGCTTTCTTATGTTGGGTTTAGTGGTCTTCTATTAAAAATGTTAGAAGCGTTTTTGACTGACCGCCGCCAGAGAGTAAAAATTGGGGAATCAATTTCATCGTGGAGTCAAATCTCTAGTGGGGTACCTCAAGGGTCGGTATGTGGTCCAACTTTATTTCTGTTTTACGTAAACGATGCCGTTAACCTTTTCGGCAACAACACTTTATGGTTTGCAGACGACTCAAAATTATTTTTTCATGGTGTACTAAGGCAGAACCGATTACAGACTGCCTTACACGAGTTTTTGTCCTGGGCAAAAAAGTGGCAGATGTCTATATCTATAGATAAATCGTTTGTACTGCACCTAGGTCACCAAAATGATAAATTATTATATTTTATCAATGATGTTCCCTTAAATAATGTTATTTCCTGTTCAGATTTGGGTATTTTAATTAGTAATAACTTGAAATTTTCCGAACATATTTCAAAAATTGTAAAAAAAGCTTTTAGAGTTCTATATCTAGTTACAAATAGCTGTGTGACTAATGATATTGATGTTATGGTTATGTTGTATAAGTCATATGTGAGACCTGCTTTGGAATATGCCTCTGAGGTATGGAATCCACACCAAATTGGGGACATTGAAAATCTGGAAAAGGTTCAAAGAAAATTTACACGACATTTTTTTGATCTTCGAACGTTGGATTATGCTGATAGGTGTAATGCTCTGTTTTTGAGATCATTAGAATTCAGAAGACTGTATAAGGATCTTATTCTCACCTATAAAATTATTCATGGTTATACTGTTATCAATCCATTTAAGTTTTTCACTTTTCATGATTATAGCCGAACCAGAGGACATAGCTTTAAGTTGAAAATGCCAAAATGTAGGATAAACTGTGCTAAATATAGTTTCTTTTCAAGAGTAGTCTCCCCGTGGAATGTTTTACCTGACAGTGTAGTGAGCTCATCGAATGTTAACAGATTTAAGAAGGGATTAAATGAAAATGCACATTTGCTGTTACAATTTTTGAAAGTAAATAAGTTCTTATGAAATTGCCATGGTAATATATCCGCGTTAACATGTGAAGTAAAATTTCTTGTTCTTGTTCTTGTTCTTGTTCTTGCTATATGTGTGCCATTTACAACGCCGACTGCCGCTTCTCGGTGAAAAGTTAAATTGACTAAAGTGATTGATTTAAGTTCATCTGATGGTAACGTTGTCAACCACTATTCCGACATAGTTGGCTTGTAAAGAATGACAGTCGACATTGTTAAACGAAGAATATCCTTAGCACAACAAGCATATCGCAATGAACTCTGTCTGAAATTGATTTAACTTTACTCACAAAACGTGCTTGTTATATCGGAATAGTATCTTAATAGTATATTTTTTGGTACAATTAGTGGATAATAGTTTTAAAGCAATCTTAAAATTTCCTAATGTTGTTCTTAATTACTTGCGTAATTATTACGTTCAACTCAATTTCAATTAATTTAAATATCAGTTCAGTGCAGTTGTAATTAATTTTTTTCACTTTAATACAACATGTATTTTCTACACGCGATGACTTCCTCAAGAAGTTTCAAGAACTGCAGCTGGATCAATTGTCTAAAAATCTCTTGTTTTAACGCTGTATTCAGTCACAAAAAGCTATAAATATCGTTTCCAACAATGCATATGTAATTGTTTCAATAACGTTCAAGTTGAACAACTGAGATTACGGTAGAATTGGCCTCTGTTCTTTCGTGGCAATTGAAAACTTAAGACTGTTATGCAGAATTTTTTGCAGGAAACTAGCAACTGACACTCGGTGGACCGCCGATGTGACACAAACAGATAAGTACATAAAACGAACAGCCTAGATGTGAAAATATGGCAAAAAATACATATCCTCATTGCAATTTTTTCACAAGGGTCAGCTAGGTCAGGGAACTATAAGCCAATCATACATTGTTTGCGGACAAGGTTTGGGTCGGACTATTTTTTGGGCTTCAAGCCACATTTTATTTTTTCAACCACTCAACGTCATTAAAAGTGTGCTTTGTTCCGTGTGCGCTTTCACCTTTCATTATATTGAGTTAATCTACTATGCTGGTTGTTCTCTTTTCTGTTATTACTTTCAGTTACCTTACTTACCCTATGCCAGGTCGAAAGAGTCCTTTTACTCTAACCATTATTGGCGGGTAAAATGTAAAAAAACGAATCAGTAAATAACATTAAAAATTAATAGAGTACTATATGGGAAAGTATCACAAACCAATAGTTTTTATGAAAACTAAACAACACAGCAAGTCCATCGAATTTCAATTATGTAATCAGTCTTACAAAAGCATCTACATAAATAAATATCATATGAAATATGAACCATTGACAAAGTTATTTCGAAATAGTTGATTGGGCATGTCAAATTAAATTACCGTCTAAAGTTTTCAAAAAGTCACAAAAAACCTTCAGTTTTTCCACTAAATATTAGAATTGTTTCATGAATTAATCGCTTTTATGTTTCAGCGATTATCTTTAGAACACTAATTTGACAACACAATGGCAAACAACAGTTCCGCTGACGTTGAAGAAATAGTCCCATTTGGTTGGGATAGCATTTTTGCTGCTACGGTAACGCTCATTGTCGCTGTGGTGGGTTTGGTGGTGTATATGCTCTTCAACATTATCGTAGTCGTCACCAGCGAGTATCGACAGAATTCATACTATCTGCTGGCGGTAACTCTTGGTTACCTGGATTGTCTTACATTGGTTGGTATGATCTTATTTAGCGTCCCCTCAATCCTTTTGCAAGAACCGTTTGGGGGACATCAGGCCAATCGGTGGGTTGGCGTTGTGCTTAACATCGGCTGGTATGGAAGTTTACCCACAATTTGTTGTTTGGCTTTCAATCGCTACTATTGCGTTTGTCGGAGAGAGGACTACAAAACCACCTTTAGCCTGCGAAATACAAAATTTATGATGGCCGGTTGTGTCGGTTACGGGTTGTGTTACTGTAACATTCAAGTTTCCCCTTGCTGCGATGGGGCGTTTCTGTTCTATCCCACTTCTTACGGTTGGGCCTGGGACACATCACAATGGGGTGGTTTTGTAATGAACTACGTAGAGGTAACCCAGGTTATTTCCGTCGTCATCATTGCCACTGTGTGCAATACTAAGGTTTTTTTATCCTACAAACGCATGCACAATGCAATTGAAGATGGTAACGCCACAGATGCTAAAGCCGAAGCCGTGCGTCGTGAACGAGAGTACAAACTTTTTGTGCAGTTTTTTGTCATCGTTATGTATATGATCTTTTTTGATCTCGTGTTTGTGACGGCCCCATTCATTACGACAAATAAGTGGGCCGGTCTTTTGATCACATTCATGTATTTGATTCAATGCTCTATCAATGGCTACGTCTACGTTGGTATGAATAAGAATCTACGGAAGCGGATTTGGGAATCGTTTGGTTGTATGAAACGGCAGGATGATAACAACGATACCTTGGCTAGCAGGCTGAAAAGCAAAACATCCAGACATCAGGGATTATCCTCAGTTGCTCGAGACTAATTCTGGCACGGTGATTTGGTCATCTAAATTATATGATACTTGTCTTGAAAAAACAGGGCAATAACTAACGTCAATAACTAAGTGCACGCTCCTAAATTCACAGCGTGCATCTAGAATCTAGTTATTGCACTGCTGTACGCGTGCATTTTAGTTATCGACTTATTGCAGTATATTTTTCAAAACAGCTATAAGTATGTTGTATCACTTTGTAGTGTGCACTCGTCACCAATTCGCACTAACACGTGAAGCCCGCGTACATAAACTCGTGCGCTGCGCGCACTCGTTCATGCACTTGGCGCTTTACGTTACAGAGTGCGTATAAATTACTGAGTGCACGCTACATCGTGCTATAACTACACTTAAAATAACTACATCTTTATATTTGGTGACGTTTGCTCTTTTGTAACTACAAATAGACTGACTATTCAAAATTCAAAAAGCACCTCGTGACCGTAGATTACATGTAGAAAAAATCTTGTGGAATACACTAAATAGACATGAATAAATAATTTAAATACAGCAAATAAACATTAAAACTATTGAATTATTGGATAACTGCGTAGGGAGGGTATTTAAATTGGATCTACATGCTGATCTTAGCATGTTTAATGTTTGTTTTTTGCATTGCCCCATGAAAGCGATTGAATTAATGTTTGTCTATGTATTTAACACATTTTTGGACGGTGAACGTCTTGATAGTATATAGC
>JASANF010010144.1:0-14365 GCA_030248245.1 Trissonchulus sp. WLG1_4 | reverse complement strand
TGATGACCAAAGTTTGTAAGATGTAGTTTTACTGTTTCCTGTTTTTAGCTAATTTTAAAAAGTGGGTGGCTGTTCGATACAAAACTACGTTTATTGGCCAGAGCAGAGTAGGTCTTTGAGCCAAAAATAAATCAGTTTGTTGACTAAAGTGTGGCTGATAGACTTACTACAGGTCATCATGATCACACATTCATTCATTTATGGCATAGGGGAAAGCGCCCAATTAGGCCATCACGTGCATTTATGAGCCAATTAAATTTGGCTAGAACGCTACACCCAAACAGATAATCCAGTCAAAAGAAGCTGAAAGTGTTCATATTACGAAACTGTTTGTAATTGGGCGCTTTCCCCTAATTCATTTTTATACCTGCGGAAGTGCGGACTCATGTTTCATAGTTTCCAAAGTTGCGACATAAGCCTAGTTCATTTCATACTAGTCCGACAGTGTCCGTAGTTGTGGTTGTTACCTGTTTGTACGTGTCGGTGTCCGGAAGGTTGTTGTAACATTTGCCCGCGTTCGTTTCCGTACGTAGAATTAATTCATACTTCATTTCACATTTCACTGACAGTGCATTATGTAAAATAACGCCTACACATTCTGCAGCGGAGTAGCGGACCAAGCGTGTGAGAAATGAGAATGAAATGTTCTAAGCACACTAATTTGAAGCTACTGGGCTGATATTACGACCAAGAGTATATAATAGCTTCTCACTCTAATAGAAGAAGAGTGAGACACTCTCCTTTCTGCCTGTGTTCTAGCACAGGCAGATGCGCTGGTCGTTTTCAGGCGACATGTTGACATTCTATGCAACATGTGACTGGCCAATCAGTGCGTAGATTCCCTGCGTAACACACTTTAGTATATAATCGCTGATGCGTTGATAAGCATTAATATAGGGATAAAAGCTTAATAACTCATTATTTATTCATAGCCTGCTTGCAAAAACATTAAAAAAGGTTTGTAAATACCTCTAGGGATATTTTGGCAAGCCTTCAGCGAAATTGATTGAGAAACTTTTGAGATATAAACTTTTATGAGTTTCTTCAAAGTTTCTCAAATAATTTCGCTGAAAGTTTGCCAAAATATCCCCAAAGGTATTTGCAAACATTGTTTAATGTTTTTACAAGCAGACTATGAATAAATAGTGAGTTATTAACCATTATCCCTATCTCGTTTTATGATTGGAGCACGTGCGCAGTAGATCAGAGAATAGAAGCTCGCTTCTGATTGGCCAGTCACATGTTGCATAGAATGTCAACATGTAGACTGAAAACGACCAGCGCATCTGCCTGTGCTAGAACACAGGCAGGCTGGAGAGTGTCTCACTCTTCTTCTATATAGAATGAGACGCTATTATGTATGTACTCTTGTTACGACCAATCTAACAAAATTTTGCAATGCGCGGAGGAATTTTAGTGTACGCACGCACACACACATGACTAATAAAGCTCGTATTTGGTTGGCTGGTTCACTCACTGGTTGCTTAAGGACACGGACAAAAGGTGATTTAAATTCAACTTGTCTTCCACACATCCGGAAGCCTTTACGGACATCCGATAAAATATGAATTGAACTACTCTTACAGACTAGGGCTGGGCACGGTTACACGGTACGAACCGTGCACACGCGTGTAACCGTGTACACGCTAAGCTTCGGGCCGGGGTAAATCTTCCGGGGGGAACATTTACCCCGGGATGTTTCTTCTGGGGGGAAGATTTACCCCGGGGTGTTTCTTCCGGGGGGAAGATTTACCCCTGGGTGTTTCTTCCGGGGGGAAGATTCAGTCGGGGGGAAGACTTACCCCGTGACACCGACTCAAGAGAACGAAACTGAGTAAGATGCATAGGATACCAAGCAGATATTCCATACAAAAGCTTAGAACGAACAAAACTTATGTACATAGAAATTAGAAACGTAGTATCTCTGTAAACAAAATTTCGAAAAATTAAATTAACGCGTCGAAGACACTCAGTAACTGTATGTTTTTTAAAACTCATATCATTAGTGAAAGTCACTCCCAAATCTTTAACTTCATCAGCGACAGCTAAAAATGAATCATTTACAACATATTGTTTCATAGGATTATTATAACCAAGGTGGAGAACTGAACATTTAGGCACAAATAAGGACAATTGCCATCCATCACACCAATCAAAAATTGAAGATACATCTGCCTGTAAAAATTGTAAGGTGTACAAACAGTGATACGCAATGTACAATTTAATATCATCTGCATAGATCCTAATTTTTGTGTACTGTCCAACAAAATTCACTACGTCGTTTATAAAAATAAGAAACAGCGTTGGACCCAGTACTGACCCCTGAGGAACACCACTAGATACAGAAACTTCAGTTGATAAATATGCACCAACCTTGACTTTTTGAGTTGAATTTTGTAAAAAAGTCGAAATCCAGTTTAAAAATGGGTCTCGAAAACCAATAGATTCAAGTCGCAATAGGAGTTTAGAATGACTAACAGAAGTGAAAGCTTTCTTAAGGTCTAAGTAAATAACATCAACGAACTGACCATGATCTAAAGCCTTGGTTACATCATTTACAGTAGTCAGGAGCTGAATAACAGTAGACCTACGAGGCAAATAAGCATCTTGTACAGAAGAAATAAAATTATTGGCAAGAAAATATTTAACGACAGAGGAGTTAATTATCTTTTCCATAACTTTAAGAGCAACACAAGATAGAGTGATGTCCCTATAGTTTTCAACATTAGCTTTGGATCCTTTTTTACGAATGGGAACTACAATGCCAGATTTCCAATCATGTGGAAGAATACTAAAAAAGAAAGAATTAGTGAACAAATGAAACAAGGGAGTAGCTAATACAGTAGAAAGTTTACGATATAGTAACGCAGGTAATTCATCAGCACCAGCACACAATTTGTTAGGCAGCTTATATAAGATAGAAAATATATCCGCAGCAGTAAAGCTAACAGTGGAAATTGTGGGGGCGTTGATATTATTTGGAAAAACACAATTGTCGACGATAAAGTTTTGCGCGAATTGCGCTGAAAAAGCTTGAGCTTTGCCAAAATCGTCGACAATAGGAGCAGATCCTTGACCAGTTAAGGTAGGGATAAGATCATTACCCTTTACGGTGGTAGTTCCATAATCGCAGTGACTCCGATTTCACACAGATCCATACACTATGGGTGAAGAGGCTATAATTTTCTTAAACTACACCAAAAAATACCCAGAGCATTTTTTCTTTGGTGCAAAATTTCAATGTTAAGACTAGCTACCACGTTGGCTTACTGAACTGTAAGCCAACGGAGTAGCTAGTTTAAACTTGGGATTTTGTCACTGAACAAATCAATATATTTAATAGTTATGAGTCGTGTTTTGAAAAATTCTAGCCATTTTATTCCTGCTTTACTTGTTGTTCTAGAAAAGAGCTTTGAAAATAGCCTCATGTAAAAAAACTGCGATTCTGGAACTACCACCTTAAGGGGGTAGTGTCGCGAAAGCAGTCGA
This sequence comes from Trissonchulus sp. WLG1_4, assembly GCA_030248245.1. NCBI lineage: Eukaryota > Metazoa > Nematoda > Enoplea > Enoplida > Ironidae > Trissonchulus > Trissonchulus sp. WLG1_4. Next base: position 10,876 of record JASANF010010144.1, on the reverse strand, counting down.
TTTTACGCGACTATAAAACTTTTTCAGTGAAAGATAGGTCATTGTTCCTTATATATTCTAAAAATATGTTTCAAGGCAAATATATGTGCCAAGTTTCAGAAAAATTGATGCAGCATACAGTTAGCAGTGAAGTCGCAAAGTCTGAAAAATGAGGTTTTGAAAACCTATTCACATTCCATATTTTCGTCTCATTTATCAATTTTTTTTCACGATTCTTTACACAAAGCAAAAGCACATATGCTCTAGTTTATGCACACAAAATTTAGTGCAAATTGCTTGAGTGGTTGTGGAGTAATGCCTGTTTGAACTGTGAAACTGTGCGTAACCTGTAAAGTACTCACAGCAATAAAGATAAAGTGTAAAAAATTAGACACTTATTTTGAAATCAAAAGAAAAACGAACCTTCATTTTTCATTTTTCTTGTTTGTGACAAAAAATTGTGCGTCAACACATTACATGTAGTTCACAAGCTGGCCAATCTGATATCTGGCTTGATTTTTTGAACTTTTATGGCCCGAATTCACATACTAAGAGTTATTCACATACTAACGCTAAGCGTTTGCTAAGTGTTAGCGCTTAATTTGTACTAAACTGTTATTCACAAAATAAACGCTTAAAAATTAGTGTTATACTAAACTTAGCGTTTAGCAACTTTTGTGCTTAGTTTTGGCTTTGGCTTGGAGTGCGCTCCGTGCTTGATGTGGTCATGTGGATCCGGAATTCGTTGGCCCGAATTCACATACTAAGAGTTATTCACATACTAACGCTAAGCGTTTGCTAAGTGTTAGCGCTTAGTTTGTACTAAACTGTTATTCACAAAATAAACGCTTAAAAATTAGTGTTATACTAAACTTAGCGTTTAGCAACTTTTGTGCTTAGTTTTGGCTTTGGCCTGGAGTGCGCTCCCTGCTTGATGTGGATCCGGAATTCGTTATTTATCGGCATTTCCATTTGGTATTTATAAATCTGATTATAGATTTATTTAAATTACTATTTCTTAGTAATAATATACATTTTCTCGAACTATAGATTTGTAAAAAAATGTTTTCAGCAGTTGGATTCCTGAAAAATGCAAAATCAGCTCTACATGTTTCAGGGGGCATATTGTGAAAAATATAAATTTTCAAATAGAAGTTCTTGAAGAAAAATTACTTCGATTAAGATGCTCTACTCAAAAATGTAGAAAAACGAATTTGGACAACAAAGTGCATTTTTTATTTTTGGCGATTAAACGAGCAAAATGGATCGAATTGGTCGGAAAATGTCACTAATATATCCTAAATTGAATGCCCTTCCTTCCCATGGCAGCCAAGAACCTCCCCCACTCTCCCTACCCCTTCCCCAAACCATCCACTAACTAAGCGCTTAGCGCTTAGGGAGCTCCCGAGGTCCCTAAACTTAAGCGCTTAATTCTAAGCCAAACACTAAATTTTAAGTATGTGAATACAAAATTGATACGCTAAGTTAAGCGTTAGTGTTTGCTAAGCGCTTAAATAAACACTAAGTATGTGAATAACACTTAGCGCTTATAAGCGCTAACACTTAGTGTAAACTATAACTTTAAGCGTTAGTGTTAGTATGTGAATACGGGCCGTTATTTATCGGCATATCCATTTGGTATTTATAAATCCGATTGTAGATTTATTTAGATTAATATTTCTTATTAATAATATATATTTTTCTCGAACTATACATTTGTAAAAAATGTTTTCAGCAAGTGGATTCCTGAAAAATGCAAAATCAGCTCTACATGTTTCAGGGGGCATATCGTGAAAAATATAAATTTTCAAATAGAAGTTCTTGAAGAAAAATTAATTCGATTAAGATGCTCTACTCAAAAATGTAAGAAAACGAATTTGGACAACAAAGTGCATTTTTTATTTTTGGCGATTAAACGAGCAAAATGGATCGAATTGGTCGGAAAATGTCACTAATATATCCTAAACTGCATGCCCTTCCTTCCCATGGCGGCCAAGAACCTCCCCCACTCTCCCTACCCCTTCCCCAAACCATCCACTAACTAAGCGCTTAGCGCTTAGGGAGCTCCCGAGGTCCCTAAACTTAAGCGCTTAAGGGGGTAGTGTCGCGAAAGCAGTCGATTTTGCGCGACTATAAAACTTTTTCAGTGAAAGATAGGTCATTGTTCTTTATAGATTTTAAAAATATGTTTTAAGGCAAATATTTTTGCCAAGTTTCAGCAAAATTGATGCAGCATACAGTTGGCAGTGAAGTCGCAAAGTCAGAAAAATGACGTTTTGAAAACCTATTCACATTCGATAATTTCATCACAATTAAAAAACTTTTTGTTTAGATTTTTTACACCAAGTAAAAGCACATCTGCTCTAATTTATGCACACGAAATTTAGTGCAAATTGCTTGAGTGGTTGTGGAGCAATGCATGTTTGAACTGTGAAACTGTGCGTAACCTATAAAGATCTCGTAGCAATAATGATGATTTGTAAAAAATTTAGACATTAATTTTGAAATCAAAAGAAAAACGAACCTTTATTTTTCATTTTTCTTATTTGTGGCAAAAAATTGTGCTTCAAAACATTACATGTACTTCAGAAGCTGGCCAATCTGATATCTGGCTTCATTTTTTGAACTTTTATGTCTCTATTGTGTGATGTCTGTGTGTGTTATGTATGGTGTGATCTGGAAATGGTGATTGATTAAAAATATTGGTAGATATTGGTAGTCTAGTGCCCGGCAGTATTTATTTGACACCTTATGGCATTTCACTAGTTTCTCAGTGAACGTACAATTTCAAAGCAAAATGTTCTCATTTTGCAGGCTATGAGCAAAACTGCTTTGGCGACACTACCACCTTAAGGTGGTAGTTCCAGAATCGCAGTTTTTTTTACGTGAGGCGTTTTTGAAAGCTTTTTTTTAGAACAACAAGTAAAGCAGAAATAAAATAGCTGCAATTTTTCGAAACAAAACTCAAAACTGTCTACTATCACGTTTTGATCACTGATGAAATCCAAAGTTAAGACTAGCTACTCCGCTGGCTTACAGTTTAGTAAGCCAATGTGGTAGCTAGTCTTAACCATGGTATTTTACACCAAATAAAAAATGCTCTGGGTGTTTTTTGGTGTAGTTTAAGAAAATAATAGTCTTTTTACTCATAGTGTATAGATCTGTCAGAAAAACGTGTCACTGCGATTATGGAACTACCACCTTAATTCTAAGCCAAACACTAAATTTTAAGTATGTGAATACAAAATTGAAACGCTAAGGTAAGCGTTAGTGTTTGCTAAGCGCTTAAATAAACACTAAGTATGTGAATAACACTTAGCGCTTATAAGCGCTAACACTTAGTGTAAACACTAACTTTAAGCGTTAGTGTTAGTATGTGAATACGGGCCTATGTCTGTATTGTGTGATGTCTGGCTCACAAATGGTCATTGGTTAAAAATATTGGTAGGCCCGTATTCACATACGAAGTGTAACGCTTAAACTTAGTGTTTACACTTAGTGTTAGCGCTTATAAGCGCTAAGTGTTATTCACAAACTTGACCTTTTAACATGCTAAACATACTTAAGCGCTTAGCGCTTAGCAAACGCTTAGCGTTAGTTTGTGAATAACACTTAGTATGTGAATATGGGCCGTAGATATTGCTAGTCTAGTGGCTGGCAGTATTTATTTGACACCATATGGCATTTCACTAGTTTCTCAGTGAACGTACAATTTCAAAGCAAAAAATCTCATTTTGCAGCCTATGAGCAAAACTGCTTTGGTGACACTACCACCTTAAGGTAGCGCTCAGCAACAAAACTCATGTTTGGCGCTCAGCTCATGCAATAAATAGCAATACCACTTTAATTGTATATCAAAGAGACATCAAAAAAACCTGTTTACAATACAGTTCAGCACTTTGATGTGAATGTGTCAAATTTTATGACCATGTCAAATTTCCTATTCACACTAATTTTGTTTTTGACCTAGCTCAGCGAAACTTTAACCTATTTTGATGATCTTGGTATCAATAGAAAGATCTCTCAAAAATCTAGACGTGATTGATCTTCGATTTTTCATTTTTATTTTTGATTTTGCAAAAAATCGATTTTTCAAAAATCAGTCGTGTTTGAGCGACTACAAAAAGTGCTGCGGGCCAAAATTTGAAAATCGAAGAACTTTCACGTCTGCATTTATATTCTTTCTTTCATTGTGGAAATTTTCAACTCAATCGCAAACGGCAGCTGGAACCCAGGTCCAAAAAAAGTAGTCGATTTCGCTACGCAAAAATGTAAGGTTTGCCCACACGTTTCACTTTTTCAAAAATTAGACCTTTCCTAGGACTGCATATTTCCGTTGAAAAAGTTACCAAAAGCCATACTCAATTTTTTAAGAAATTAAATCAAAAATTTGACATTTTCGAAGATTTATCAGCTTTGTAGGTTTTTCATTTTGGATTTGCTATTTTCACGGCTAAATAACTCAGCAAAACTTCAACGTATTCTTAAGTTTAATACATCAATTTAAAGCTAAGAAACCGCATATTTCAATGATATGAGTAATCATTTTATACGGAAACAAAATTTTTTTTGCTACGGCTACAAAATTGCCCAAAAAATTTAAAATTTTTTTTATCACAATATGCACATCAAATGAAAGCTATTTTCATTTTGAACAACTTTCCTACAAGACATTATGGTCAAAAATGTCGCTGAAAAAAATTAAACGCCAAAGTCGGTTCCCCTGAGCGCCACCTTAAACGAGCATTTACATAAGAATAAAATTTTTTGACACAACCAGAGCTGAGAATAGATTTTTAAATTTACAGCGATATTCAAATTCAGCCTTAGCCACAAGTTTGCACAGACGTTTAAATTCAACACCAGCAAACATATCAAAATCACGAGTAAACCTTTTAAACGCATGCGATTTCTTAGCTTTAAGTATACGAATAGATTCCGGTAACATTAAGTGACCATGTTTTTTAAAACGTCTAGGAACATATAAATCACGAAGGTGTAACAAAAGATTTTTAAACTTGGTCCATTGAAATTCAACTATATTTGAATTGGCCATTTCTAGACCAGACCAGAAAAAAATAATCCCAATCAAAATTTGCCAAAAATAATTCCATGCTGCCAAAATCTGCACAAGAATAATCATATAAAAGCGAACGGATAACTTCGGAACAGATAAATCAACATCGCATAAAACACCAGCATGATCACTAGGTATGCCAAAACTAGATATGATCGGATCAGTAATCTTAACCGAATCAATTCGGACATAATTGTTCGCTAGCATTAAATCAAGAATACGTGGAGGTGAAAAACGTGTCGGGTTTTGAGTGCGTTATGATGTTCTGACTTGACTGAGGCATTGTCTAGGGTTAGCTGCCTGAATTCTATAGTCTAAGCTGGGTTTTGATTTTTTCTGTAAATTTCTATTTCTTAGTTCCCAAGTCTAAGCGCCTGACACTCAGGCCAAAGTCAGGGGCGTACGGTACATTTAGTGACTTCTATATTTCACTAACTAGCACAGCTCAAAATTTTGGCTGAACCCCCCTTTGAAATATTCTGGGCACGCCGCGTACCCAGAAATTTTCAAAGGGGGGGGGGGTTCAGCCAAATTTTTTAGCTGTATTAATCTATGTCTGTGTCCACACTCCACGCTAGAGTTTAATAAAAGACAATAACAAGAAACAAAATAAGCTACAAAGTTTCAGGGGTCTGGGGGCGGCAGCCGTTAAAAAATGGAGAAAATTTTTTGGGCCAAATTTTGGTCTATTGGAGATGTATCGGAAATTTTTTCCGGCGAACCCGCAAAAACCAATGGGGGGCCCATGTTTAAATTATTCTTGACGTAATTTTTTTTTGTTAACAATATGCTGACTTCATTTAAAACGAAAAAAACACGGGTTTTCGAAAAAATTTCGAAAACGTCCCTCAGGTATATATTGCCCCGCATCCCCCCCCCCGGCGATCGGTGGCTCACGTTCGTCGCTCCGCACCGCACTTTTGCAAACTTTTGCAAAATCCTGCACCCGTATTCATAAAAGTGCAAGCTCGGCTTTTTATCCGAGCTTTGAACAAGCCCGGCTTAAAATCCCGGCTTTTCATATTCATAAAACCAAGCTCGGCTTTTTATCCAGGCTTTTTGGTATTCATAAAAGCTAGGATAAAAAGCCGAGATTATTGTATTCATAAAAATCAAGCTCGGATTATAATCCCGGCTTCCACGTATATTTTATTGATTTTTTCATTATGAATAAAAAGCTCGGATAAAAAGCCAGGCTTGAAGAAGCCTGGATTAAACAAGAAGCTCGAATAAAAATCCAAGCTTGCGCATAAGCCTAGCTTTTTATTCCGGCTTTTTCAAGCCAGACTTTTATGAATACCGGCCCTGGATACGCCACTGGTATTATATCGTATATATAATATAATATATAATATAATACATTATATAATATATATTATATAATATATAATTTATTATATTATATAATATAATAGATTCAGGGGGTTTTTTCCAAAAAAAAATTTTGAGCAAAATTGAGCAAAATTTCAATTTCAGTGAGCAAAATTTCAGATCGGTGAGCAAATCCAAAATTTGCTAGGTTACGTTTTATATATGCTTGGTTATCGCCTGACGCGTACCCAGAAAAGTGGAATTATTACACTTTTAACACCAAAAGAGACATTAGCACATTTCGTTTATAAACAATTTTGTGTGAAGTGAGACTGAAGCTCAAAACACAGAAAAGTATATACACCTTTAGTATGTTGAGACGGGCGACCAGTGGCGTACCCAGAAAAAAATTTTGGGGGGGTGGGAATGACTTGTAATTTAATGGGTTAAGATGCACTTTTTAGCAATTTTAATGCTTACAAAATGCACATTTTAGCAATTTTAACGCCTTACAAACGCAAGATCACCAAACTAGACAGTTGCAGGGGTCTGGGGGCGGCAGTCCCCAAAAAAATATTGGCGATTTTTCCAATTTTTAGACAGAATTTGGTCAACTGGAGGCGTATCAGAAATTTTTTCCGTCTTCCGACAGAAAAATTAAAACAAAATATGATGTCACATCAGGCAGTGTATTACACAAGTAAATGAAGCATAATATGAAGATAAGAACAAGGAATAGTCAGCCACATAGATGCAGGGGTCTGGGGGCGGCAGCCCCCAGAAAAAAATTGGAGAAATTTTTGATTTTTCGGCCAAATTTTGTTAATTGGAGACACATCGGAAAATTTTTTCCGCCGACCATAAAAAACCACAGGGGGGTGCCTTGAGAGCGGTGAGCAGAATTTGAGCAAAATTTCAATTTTGGTGAGCAAAATTTCAAAATCTTGAGCATTTGCCCCGTATTTTGCCCATAAAAAAACCCTGTAGTAGATAATATAATATAATATATAATTTATATATATCCGTATGTATATACTCGTTTTCTTTTAGAGCAACATCAAATTAATGTCACTGCCTATTAAAAATGTTCGAATCCCTTCTACGTCCAGCTCTGTGGGCGGGTCGAGTCGAGTGCCCGTGTCTCGAAGTCGCTGCGTACTCAGCGCGGACGACGTGCAAGTCTACGAGCTGGCTCGGCTGGTTGGCATTACCTTCGATCAAGAAGTTTTCAAGTTAGGCTTGTTTTTTGTAGCATTTTTGGGTAATTTTTTTCGTTTTCATTTTGTCCATTAGTTCTCTAGCTAGGTTTATATATATTATGTTTTTCAATAAGATTTGAAGTTTAAGATAATATACATATATATATATATATATATATATATATATAGCAGGCGGGGAAAAAAACCCGCATTTTCATATTTCGTCATGTAGCTCATAGACTATACGTTTTCACGGGAAACCAAAAAAATCTGTCGTAGGCCTAACCTTGCTCTAAACGCTGGGACCGGTTTAATTTCGCTATCTCTTACCGTTATTTGGCGGGAAGCCAAAAACTTGCCGGGGAAAAAACCCATTTGGGGAAAAAAACCCATGTGGGGGAAAAAAACCCACCTCATAAATCACCCGAAAAGTGTGTTAGCGGTAGTTTTTCAACGCTATGGCACGTATTAGGAGTAGTAGAGGCCCCTGATACCAAAACTATACGCAGATTTGCTATGGGGCCCCAGGGACACAAGTTTGAAACCTGCCCTTCGCAGCCCATTATAAAATTTTGAATTTCCAGATTTGAAAACAAAACACCTTAATTTCGCCTGAAAACGTTGAAAACAACTAAAAAGTTGCGATAACGCTTCAAATGCATGCAAAATTTGCACTTTATGGCTACTTTTTACGGGTTTGACTGGTCGTGACGGGCATATTTTACTTTCATTTGGTTATTTGGCGTTTAAACAAGAGAAATTAATAGGTTAAAATCAAAAACATACAAAAAACTGGCAATAGTACCAGAAAATACTACTTTCCACCCCAAAAGGACCTCAAAATGACAAAGTCCGACTGTTAGGCCAGTATTTCAGAATTCGATCGAGAAAGTGTCAGTTTGCGCATTTGTGCTAATAATAAAAGTATTTTTGCACTACCATGAGTCTTTTGGAGTAGCTACTAGGTTTTTCGACATCACCAGACCATTTTCAAAAAGTGGGTTTTTTCCCCCACATGGGTTTTTTTTACCCCGTCTATTTCGGTCATGCCCCCCTCTCGTACGAAAGAAGGAGGGATCTGCCACTGCGGTCATGAATAGAGGAAGAGTAGTCCTCTGTAAAAGTGTTTTTACATTTGAGCTCGCATCTCTTAGTGCTGAGAAATGAGACTCCAAAATTCACCTCCCTTGGAGCCATGTCGGGTCAAAAATGGGGGGGGGTCCAATTTTTGACTCATAAAAAATACCAGCGAGACCCCTTTTGGATACCGCTTACATACGTTTGCCTAAAGGGACTGTACTTTACGCTGGCAAATTTTCAGACCTGTACCACGTACCCAAGTTCCGGAACTGGGGTGGGATTTTTTCCCCCAAAAAATGGGGTGGGTTTTTTCCCCGCCTGCTATAAGCCACTGCAGACAACGTTGAAATAGCTCCAAAATATATATATCCTTTTTTTCCATCTGCAAATCGGTATCGGTTATCTTTATTTGGCAGAGGAAAAAATTTGTTATGCAGCTACCGAATGCGGAGCAACGTTTCCGGGCGTTTTCGCTTCGTGAGCCACCAATTTCGGTTAGTGAGCCAGGGGCGGTTCCCCCAAACCCCCCACGCCCATGTATGTTCACCACCGATGATTATATATAACTATTGGAATATTTGTATAACATTATATATTATATAGCCTAGAGTGTTTTTCTACCCAAAAGTTTGACTACGATTTTGTTTCATCCTTGACTCCTTTTTTGTTTTCAGTTGTCTTCTGAAGCTTCTTCGTCACGGCACTGATCCGATCACATTGGCTTCCGTTCTCAAGCAGCTGCTGCTTCGACAACAACAGAGGAGCTAACATATTTCGTTGTATTATAGTTTGTATACCAGAAATATATGTGCGTTGTATGTATGTGTATATATATTGACTGTAATTAAACTGTTACGGAATAATACAGAGTAGACTGATTATAAAGGAGATAAAGCATCGCACCAGAAGGCTGAAGCGTCATAAATGTGTTACCCGTACCTTCTCTGAGACACAATTATTGCCCGTTTATTCCCTTTATATATTCTGGGTAGCCTTTTTTTGTGTTTACAGTTGCTTTTTGTTGATCTCACTTGTGTAGTTGTGGCGAACTAAATTCATTAATTCAATTAATTAGTGAAAATCATTACTTGTATTCTATTCTATTTTTTCATTCTGATTGTATTTTTGTACAGCGTTTGTCTGCGAATCTTTTGCAATGCAATGCTTAGTCATAACTTGCTTGTATTATATTTTTTACAACTGAACTTGTTAATAAACTGTTCTTAAATTCTTAAGTAAACTTTTTTACTAAAATAAGTATGCCAATTTGTAATTGTGACTAATTTTAGATGGTAGATAGGATTCTAACATCTTCCGCATTTCTTGGGACATAAGTAGCCGTAGAAACCACAGTCCATTAGATAGCAATATTGACTGTGGTTGATGCAGGGTTTACCTGAAATTAAGAGAATTACGTACATAAATTAGACGTATCCTACCAGAAGATATATATTCACAACGCTGAAGCTTGGTTTGCAAGTGAACTTGGGTGGAGGGAGATATTATGAAAGGTGTATTGCTTTCGATAAGATTAAAAGCTAATGAAAAATGTAACTGCAGTTGAACAGTTTTCGGACCACTGAAATTTGAAAGACTATTGGTTCAAGTGGACTCCGTTGGTACCAAAGACAATGACAATAGTAGAACACCAACAAAAGTAGTCTTACGGTTAGCTTTTGTAGTTGTTGTAGGTTTCCTTGTAGTAGTAGTCGTGGTTGTGGTTGTAGTAGCAGTAGTAGTAGTTGTAGTAGGTGAAGTCTTCGGCAATGTGGTACTAGTAGTAGTAGAAGGTGCAGGTTTAGTAGTAGTACGAATTTCCGGTTCCGGTGTGACCCGGAGTAATGGTGGAGCGGGGTTGACTGTTGTTGACTTGAGGGGTGCTTGAGTTGTAGTCGTAGAAGTAGAAGACGTACTCTTGGGGCCATAGCAGGCCTCGTAGTGGCAGCTTTGTTTGCAGTACTCTTGATAGTATTTACACATGTCTAAATGTTAAACAGTATGACAGCTGACATAACAAACCAGACGTTAGGTCTTGTTTGAGAAATAAGATTTTGCTACGTACAAATCGTAGACATTATTTAGTTGAAATATCGGTTTGTTACAAACTATGATTAGTTGTAGCAAGAGTACATAATAGGACCTATTCTGTGAGTCCTATTATGTACTCTTGGTTGTAGAGATCGGCCGCTAAGCCAAGTGTAGGTTGTCGTACTCAAGTTTCATTGGGCTA